>VURO01038274.1:2809-18578 GCA_015108175.1 Pelvicachromis taeniatus
CTGGAAAGTGACGATGTCCGGACATCGGTGTGACCCAGGCATCGATGCCACACCGATGTCCGGACATTGGTGTGACCCAGGCATTGATGCCACACCGATGTCCGGACATTGGTGTGACCCAGGCATTGATGCCACACCGATGTCCGGACATTGGTGTGACCCAGGCATCGATGCCACACCGATGTCCGGACATCGGTGTGACCCAGACATCGATGCCACACCGATGTCCGGACATCGTCACACCGATGCCCGGACGCGACGTCCGGGCATCGGTGCATCTGTGCTGACACTTCCTGTCTTACCGCTCTTCCAGTCTCCATCTCCTTCTCCTTCTTCAGGAATTCCACGGCCTGCAGGATGGCGCGGTAGTCATGGATCCCATGTTCCCGCAGGATCCTCTCATAGTCTTTGGGGTCGTGACCTCTAAGCAGATCTACAATGCTGACCTCTTCTTCTTTCTTGGGACTCTTCTGCTTGGAAGGAGTCCTGAAAACATAAAATCCATGAGCAGATTTTTCTCCGACACAGATGTCTCCTGGACGTGTCCTCGTCTGTTTCTTTGACCACAGAGTCACTGCACAGAAAACATTTTCACACTGACACATATCTTAACGTCTTACTTCTTGAGCCTCGTTCTTAAGTCTCCCACATCTCCTGCTTCCTCCTTTTTGGTCACCTCCATATCAGCGCCACTCTCAATCTCTCCATGTTTGTTGGTGGCCACACATCTGTAATGACCAGAATCCGACTTGGTCACTTCTCTGATCTGCAGCTTAGCATCCTGGCCCTTGTGCTCAATAGAGATTCGACCACCGGGGGTGATCTGTCTCCATTTGCCCTTCATCCACTTCACACTGGGGATTGGGTCACCCCCAATCTTGGCGATAAAGGTTGCGGTTCCCTCTGCCAAAATAAAAGGTACACAAAGTTAGTACCACGTGAAAACCTTCAGAGAACAAAAAGAGCCGTGGGTCCTCGTGCTTACTCTCTGTGACAGAAACATTTTGAGGTTCCTCGATGAAGAACAGATTTTCGAGCCTTTTGACCGGGGCGGCTGCAGCCGGGGCGGCGGCCTCGGTGGGTGCGGCCTTTGCACCTTTATCTGAAAAGATTTGAAGGCGAGTTAAACGTTGCCACGTTTGACACATAACCAGCATGAAAGGAATGTCAGCAGCAAAACTGGAGCCACAAAAGGATTACCTTTTACTGTGACCTTAGCCTTGCAGAAGTCAGTGCCATTTGCATTGCTGGCCTTGCACAGGTAGTCTCCAGCATCAGTCTTTGACACCTGGCTGGTCTCCAGACTGGCCGTGCCACCAACAAAGGTAATTTTGGTGTTTCCGCTGGACATGAGCTCCCTCCTGTCTTTCATCCACTGGATGGTTATTGGAGTAGAGCCGCTGACGTGGCATTGGAGGCTCAGCTTCTCCCCTTCACCCACAGTCACTGGCTCCAGAGGAACATCAAATTTGGGAGCCTGGCCGGTTTCTGAAGAAGTGGTGTGAAACACAGACTGGATGAGTGCTAATACTCGCCTTTCAAACAGTGAAATGATAAACTCGTAATCAGAAACCTTTGGATGAATGCTAGCTAAACAAGTCACTGTTTTTCATCCTGAAAACAGTCGATGTAGTCAAAGTTAACCCAAACGTTACTGTAATACAGTGAAAGGTGTCGTAATCAACCTTTAGTGTCATAAGAACATTCAGTAGAGTCACATCAGCTTTACATGCATGACTGAAAAGGATCAAATCCTACCTGATACTGTGAGAGAAACCTTACAAGAAGCTTTGCCAGCTTCGTTGGAGGCCTCACAGGTGTAGACGCCACCGTCAGAGCCGGCGGCGTCTTTGACACACAGCACGGCCACGTTGTTCCTGAAGCTGATGTCGTATTTGCCCGAGGCGTGGATCTCACTGTCGTCCTTGTACCAGGAGACGGTCAGAGGTTGAGAGCCGGACACTCGGCCCTCAATCTTTACGGTCTTACCCACTGAATCCACCATGGACTCAGAAGGCTTCTTGGTGAAGTTTGGAGGGACTTTGCGCTCTGTCAGTGGGGAAGAAAATAAGAAGGAAAATCATGCCATGCAGAGGTTGAGATTTAAGAGTTCAGGCCACTGGGCCTTTACCACAGCTTCAGGGAAAGTAGCCTGGCATAGCACACAAGACAACGCATAAACAACACAAAGCAAAGAAATCCTAAACATCAGAGATTCAGAGCAGAAAGCTCCTGTCTATGAAAAAGACCTTTTATCTGACCATCACAGCGTTCTCAGTGTCAGGCTGACCTTACAAATTCCTTATTTCAAGACCTACAAAACGCAGAGCCAGCCAACTCTCCAGCTCTGAAAACGCCCTGAAATACCATCCTGGTTATTCCTGGCAAGCACAAGATCACAGGAAGTCAAATTATTTTGATAGCACATGTAAAAGAACGCCTGCTGACCAACGCGCTGTGCATCTAAAATAATCAAATGACATGAAAACATTTAGACCGACGAGATGACAGAATTTAAGAAGGTAAAGACAAATCGAGAAAACCCGAGTACGAAAACACAAAAGTAACTGATTCTGATTTCAAAGCCAGAGAATAAACGGTTGGGTTTGAACGTGCCTAATGTTTAGGCCACCTCCTCTGTGCTGTAATCTGAACCCGGGAAGGATTTGGGCCACAGACCACAGGTCTACACTGAAGGTAAGCATCAGTAAGAAGAATGATATTTGGGACTCAGGTGAAGTGAATGTGTTGGTTAGCGGACATGACTATCAGTTATTGTTACATAAGAATGGGAATTATCTGAGTCCTCCGACTCCTTCAATCCTCACATGATGCCAAGCAAGCTGGTGCAGAGACAATGGCTGGGCTAGCCCATGATGCTAACAGTAATAATAGATAACGGAGGGTCCTGAAAATAAACTAAGATCTGTTTTTAGTCCTCGATGACTAAATCCTGTGGTTCCTGAACAACACCAGGTCACTGTCCTGTGTGCTCGGAAGGGGGGACCCTCCAAGTATGGAACTGGACCAAAGCCCGTTGTTGACTTGTAAGTTTCCTCGTGACGCAACAAAGCAGCTGGAAAAACAACCACAGAAGCTTCATTAGTGTAGAAAGACAAAGTAGTGAGCGTGAGCATCACCTTTCACGGTCACGCCACAGCTGGTGGAGGCTGAACCAACCCGGTTCTCGGCCTTGCAGATATATTCACCGTGATCAGACTTGGTACATTTGAACACTTTCAAAGTGGCAACGCCATCTGCAAAGTCCACTGAGCAATTGTTGGACTTGTACAGCTTCCCATCGTCTTTGAACCAGGCCACAGAGATCACAGGAGTTCCTGCAATCCTGCACTCTAAGGTCAGCGCATCACCCATAGTTACCGCCGCTGGTTCCAGCTTGTCGACAAAGTATGGTGGTTCTGCAGTGAGAGATCAGGGTGGTTTAGTTCAACTACAGATGCAGACGTGCAGACGTGAAAGATTTGTTCCAAAATGGCCAAATGAAAGCGTGTATGATCATCAGTCACCATAGGAAATACAGAGAGGTGCACATTAACGTGCACAGCCAGGAATGTTACCTAGAATTGTAACTTGTGCGTCACATTTGTCACTTCCAGCTCCGTTGTCTACTTCACAGTAATATCTACCAGCTGCCTCCATCCTCGCAGAGTCAAGAACCTCCAGGATGCATGCGGTGTCTGAGGTGATCACATTGTACAGGTAGGAGGCTTGGAGGAGCTCACCGTCCTTTTTCCAGGTTACATTTACAGTGGGGGTCCCAGCATAAGTGACCTGGAGCCTCAGAGGCTTGCTCTTTTCAATGGAAATGTCCTTCAGCCTCTTCACAAAGTGGGCTGGTTCTGAGAGGGGTGGGTCCACCATCAGTTAAATAGGAATCAGTGCAGGAATTGTGAGAAGGGCACATAGAACGCTAACAAACCTTTGACCAACAGAGACACCGAGCAGCTGTCCTGTCCCGCCTCGTTAACGACCTGGCAGGTGTACTCTCCTGCATGACACCTTTCAGCTCGATGAAGCAGCAGTGTGGCCACGCCGTCCTGCAGAGACAGCTCGCAGCCCCTCCCGTGCTGCACTTCCTTGGCTCCCCGGAACCATTTGACCTTTATGGGAAGGCTGCCTTTCACTTTGGCCAAGAATGACACGCTTTGGCCAGGCAACGTTTCTCGTGCTTCGGGCCTTTCAGAAAAAGTCGGAGGTTCTGGTTTCACATGAAAAGATTAGTTGTAATCCAGCACGTTCACAGCTGTCATGTGTAAACGATCGTGTTGTCTTGGTTACTGACCTGTCACTGTCACTGAAGCACCTGTGTCGCTGGCCCCTGCCGCGTTCACGGCTCTACATGTGTATTTGCCAGAATCTGAACTCTTAATCTTTGGCATCCTCAGTGTGCACACATTATCCACGCTGCTGATGTCATAGTTGGGCCCACTGGTGAGCTCTTGGCCATTATGGAACCAGGAGGTTGTTAAAGGAGCAGAACCAGTAACCTTGCACTCCACCTCCCCAGGCTTGCCCACAGCAAGGTGGGTGTCTCTCAGCTTCTTTGTGAAGCTGGGTGGAATCAGCTTGTCTATTGTAAAGAAGCAATAACACGGAGAGCTGATCGCTCACTAGAAAGAGTGACGTTAAGAAGACAGAGCTCACAAAAGGACGAAGACAAACCTGAGACGGTGAGCTGGATTTTGCAGGAGGACGTTCCAACGTGGTTTGTGACCTGCAGTGTGTACTCTCCGCTATCGGCTGTGTCAGCAGACACAACCTTCAGGGTGGCACGCTTCTTTGTGAAGCTCAGGTCATACTTTGTGCTAGCAGAGAGCTGCTTGTTGCCCTTGAACCACGTAGCTTTGAGTTCTGGTGAGCCGGAGACGGTTACATCAAGAGATGCAGTTTCCCCTGACTTCACGTTGAACAGCTCTGGGCTTTCCACAATAGCAGCAGGCTCTAAAGGTTATGTAAGAACACATTAGGCTAACGAAATCCTGCTAATTCAGTGCGATTCATTCGGGGCTTCTACAAACCTAGAACGGTCACGTGGCAGACTGACTCGACCGCGCCGCAGTCGTTCCTCAGCTGGCAGGTGTATTTACCAGCTGTGGCTGAGTCAGCCTCGGGCACTACAAGGGCGACCACGTTGCTTTCAAAGCTGATGCTCCTGTTGTCATCTTCTCGGAGAATATGCTCTTCGTCCTGAACCCAGCACACGCTCAGCGGCTCCGAGCCGCTCACGGCAGCTGTCAGCGTCAGCTGCTGACCCCGCCTCACCGACTGATCGGCCAGCTTCTCCAGAAACACTGGTGGTTCTGAACAGTGATGGAGAGGTCACAGATGAGGAGCGCTGACCAGGTGTGGCCAGGCTTTGAGGAAATGACCCCTAACGTTCACTAACCTTTCAGAGTAATGGCACTTTGGCACGATTTACTTCCCACGTTGTTTGACACCCTGCACTCATACAGCCCCACGTCACCTTGCTCCAGGTTCATAATATGAAGCGTAGCAGAGCTGCCCACATTAACCAGCTTACATTTTCTGTCCTCCTTCAGCGGCCTATTGTCTTTGTACCAGGTAACGTGGAAAGGTGGCGTGCCAGACAGCTCACAATGCAGACTAGCATCTTTGCCTTTTACGCCCTTCACAGGGCGTGGAGTTTTAACAAAAGACGGGGACTCTGGAAAAAACAATGAGATTTGTTAACAGACGAAGCATTCACGAAGACTGAAGCAGTCCAGCCGGACAGGTCCAACCAACAGTCATTATGTTCACGACAGGAGAGGAGGTGCCCCCAACATACTGTTCCAGACATTCGACTTAGAAGAATAAAGACAGGAATCGAGAACGAAACAGAAGCCAAGCTTCCAACACGGGGAACTTTGCTTCATGCAGCACACGTTTACAGGAGGCAAATCCACAGGTCTCTGTGGAAACGCTGACCTTGGACTGTGAGAACGGTGCTGCAGCTCGAAGTGCCCGCATCATTACGAGCCTCACAAGTGTAAACGCCGTTATGGTCAAACTCTGCACTGGAGATGTGGAGGTATGCCGCTGAGCCAGCACACGTGGCTCTGTAGTTCCCCCCATCAGTTATCTGCTGGTCATTTCTGTACCAACATACTCTCAGGGACTGTACGCTGGTGACCTTGCATTCAAAGCAGTGTCCCTCGTGCTGTTTCACAAAGGTGGTGGGCGGCAGCTGCAGGACAAACTGAGGTGGTTCTGCAAAGTAAGAAGAAGATCACGTCACCGTCCTCAGCATGAAGGAGCAGTAATGGGATGGATCGATGCAGACACAGCTGATTCTGAAAATAACACAGATAAAGTGGAAGGCGATGAAGCAAAATGAAGACAGAGGAGAGATGACGATGGAGAAAAAAGATGGCGTTAAAAGCACGGTGACGATGGTGGACAAAAAAAGAGTCGTCCAACCTTTCACCAGTAAGTGTGCTGCACTTTTCGCCGTGCCTGCTGCGTTGCTAACTTGGCAAGAGTACAGCCCAGACTGCAGCGTAGCCACTGAGCACAGCTCTACCGACGAGGAGTGTCTGTCCAGTCTAACTGTGCACCATGGCCCCGTGACGAGCTCCGCGTCATCCTTGAACCATTTGACCGTGAGCGGAGATGTCCCTTCAAAGACACCTCTGAAGAACACGTCAGACTTTGGACCGACAGCCTGAGACTGGAGCTCCTCTGTGAATCTTGGTGGCACTACAACCAGCAGAGAGAATGATCATGACTGTGCCTAACCCCGACCCCAACCCAAGCACCTAGCATGCTAACCTTTAGCTGTGAGGACTCCGCTGCACACACAGCTGCCGGCTTCGTTGCTCACTTGGCAGGAGTATTCTCCTGTGTCGACACCCCCAGTAAGTGTCAACTCCAGCAACAGTCTGTTTGCAATCTGTGTAAGCCTGTAGTGGGCGCTCTCTGCGATCCTGTGTTTCCCTTTGCTCCACTGCACCGTGAGAGGGCGGGACCCGGCTACTCTGCACTCCATGGTCACCACTGAACCCACAACTCCTTGGATGTTTGTTAGTTTCTTAATGAATGTGGGAGGAATCAGTTCTTCTGTTTCAAACGACAGCAGAAGTTCATTAATGTCAAACTTCCAACATTTGTATTGTGGTGAATACAAATGTAAAGGTGAGCTGAAGCAGTCTACAAACCCAACACATCCAGCGTCACGTCACATCTGCACGTGCCCGCTGCATTCAGGGCTTTGAACACGTACTCGCCACCGTCTGCCGGCTCAGAGGACATTATGTCAAGTCTACTGAGGTCGTCAACATAGTACAGCTTGTGCTTCCTGCTCGACTGAAGCTCTTTGCCATCTTTGATCCATTTCACACTTATGTGAGGGGTTCCAGCTACCCTGCATTCAAAGCTAACTGGATCCCCACAAGTCACTTTAACAGCCTCTGGTTTCTCTTCAATGGTTGGTGGTTCTAAGAAGCCAAAAAAGAAGGATTGAACGTAGTTCTTGGAAATCGTTCTCATGTTCGATAACCTGCTCGAAGTCGATGTACCTTGCACAGTCAGCGTTGCAGAGCACACATCTTGCCCAGCCTCATTTACAACATGGCAGGTATAGTGCCCTTTGTGAACACGCTCACATGCAAGAATCTTCAGAGTTGCCTCTTTGTTGTGGAACGTTAGCTTGATCTTCGGATCATCTGGGATCCAGTTTTCCTCTTTTTTCCACAGCACAGAGAGTGGCGGGGACCCCTCCACAGAGCAACAGAAGCCTGCGGCGTCCCCCCGGACAGTGGAGACGCTCGTCATCTTCTTAACAAACGTTGGAGCGACTAATAGGGAGAAGACACGGTTGTCATGCCAACGCATCTATAACACACCGAGTGAGGCAGAGTCATCCGTAACACCAACCTTTCAGCGACAACGCCACCGAGCCAGAGCAACTTCCAACCTCATTGGCTACCACACACTGATAGGTGCCCACGTCATCCACGCCACAGGCCTGGATGTTTAAGCCCACAGTTTCACCATCAACAATAAAATACTTCTGACTGGATAAAACTGCCTTTTTATCTTTGGACCATGTGACTCTGAACGGAGCACTTCCTGCTACTTTGCTAGCAAACACTGCTGTGGAACCTTTAACGACTTCCAGAGATGACAGCGCTTCAACAAATGATGGCGGCTCTGAAAATAACAAAGCAAAGCGCTCTAAAGACACATATAGATCAATTACAGATAAGAACACACAGCATGTAGCCTTTAAGTCAGTATTAAGACAACAGAGACAGAGACAGACGACCAACCTTTCACTGCAAGCTCGAACATGCAGCTGGTTGTGCCGGCTTGGTTGGAGGCCTCACAGAAGTACCTCCCACTGTCGGGTTGACTAACTTCACAAACCTCTAAAACAGCATCAGGGGTAGAAAATGACATCTTGTATTTGATGCTTTGGTGGATCTGAACTCCATCTTTGAACCACTTCATGGAGATCTCTGGGGTACCAGCAACCTTACACTCAAACACCTTCCTGCCTCCGACACTCACTAATGACACGGCTTCAGGTTTTTCAGTGAAAAACGGGGGCTCTGAAATAAATACACGAAGAAGTTGATGCGTGCTCAATCATCCAGGTAAGTCCAGCCCAAACGGCTGCTTCTGTTCATCTGGGCAACACGACCAGATGAACAGAAGCAGCTGTCTGGGATGCACCAGGAAGTGACCTAAAGATGGTGCTCATTTTCAAAGACGAGCGCTCCAATATTAACCTTTCACAAAGAGTGTTGCCCTGCATGAAGCGGCGCCCACAGCATTCTGAACTTCACTGACATATTCTCCAGAATCACAGGCTTTGGCAAAGAAGAGCTCCAGGGAGCTTGAAGTGTCGTCTGTCATTACAGAGCAGTCGGCACTCGGCACGATTTCTTTTGTGTCTTTAAACCACCTGATGGTGACCGGAGGCGTGCCAGAGACACGAACAGTAAACCTAACCTTTGATCCGGGCAAAGCATTCTTGGAGTCCGGTTTTTCAAGAATGCGTGGCGGTTCTGTTGGTGGAAAACCCCAAAATGCTGTCACACAACACGAGTCTGTGAAAAGCTATAAAGAAATAGTGATGATGCACGAGCGCAAACCTTTCACAAGCAGAATCCCGGAGCACTGGGCAGCGCCGGCCTCGTTTTCAGCCACACAAGTGTAGCTCCCACTGTCGCTACTGTCGAGACTGCTGACTTCCAGGAAGGCAACGTTTTCAAAAAACGTGCATTGATATTTTTCACAAGTCTGGATCTCTGTTTCATCTTTGTACCACCGTATGGTCACCGGCAGAGAGCCGGACACGAGGCACTCCAGGTGAGCCAACGATCCTTTGATACCTTCAGTCTCCTTCAGTTTCCTTGTGAACGATGGTTTAATAATCTGATCTACTACATACAGAATGAAGACACAGACATTGTCAAGGTGACTGCAGAGAGAGCTGCAAACAGACTCGTCAAAGCTCTGCGTGGACCGACCTAAGACTGTCACTGCGGCGTCGCACGCACTGCGCCCAGCAGCGTTTGAGACTTCAAAGGTGTAGTCGCCGCCATCGCGCGTCTCTGCGGCCATGATCTTGAGCTCAGAGCTCGTGTCTGAGCTCTGTATGTTGTACCTCTGGCCTGAGCTCAGCTCCTGTCCCGCCTTAATCCATCTGACTTTCAGCGGTTTAGTGCCTGAAAACCTGCATTCAAATCTGGCTGGGTCGCCGTGGGTTACACTGATGGACTGTGGGTGCTCTGAAATGCTTGCTGGCTCTGCGATAACAAAATGATTTAAAGGTAACCTGGTTGTGATCACTGCATGCGACAGACGAAGCAGCAAGCGCGACACAAAGGCCAAAGCGGACGATGAAGACCCACGCAGCTCGTACAAACCTGTCACCATGAGCACTGCGGCACATCTCCGAGTCCCGGCTTTATTCTGCGCCTGACAGACATATTTCCCGCCATGTGACACCTGAGCATTTTTCAAATTCAACATGGCACTTTTGGGTTCACAGGACATCTTCAAATGCTCATCTTCTGTGAGCTCCCGGTCGTCCTTGATCCAGGACAAAGTCATGGGAAGTGACCCAGACAACATACACTCCATCGAGATTTCAGAGCCCACAACACAGGACATGTCCTTTAGTCTTTGAACAAATGATGGCGGTTCTAGTGAGAAAACACACATGTTGCTGTCATCATCCACAGGCACGTTCAATGACATCGAAATCCTAAGCCTTTGCACAAAGTGGACCGCATGCAGCGAGGCAAACTCTCCCGCCACTAACCTTTTAGAGAAATCTGACAAGAGCAGGATGTCTCCCCAACATCGTTGGAAACAGTGCACCGGTAAGTTCCTTCATCTCCCGTCTCACAGTGTGAGAGCTGAAGAGTGACGCTGTCGTTTTCAATGCTGATTTTATGTCTTTTGTCATTTCTGATCAGCTTATCATTGACGAAGCAGCTTATTTCAAATGGAGGGGAGCCTGAGACGACTGCTTCCAAGATAACCTCAGACTCCATAACGAGCTCAGCTGATTCAAACAGCCTCACAAACAACGGAGGCTCTAAAAGACAGACAGCATAACATCAAAGGCATGAAATAATAACTCGAGTCTGAGGAGGCAAGTCTGGTCCACAGAGCTCACCTGACAGTACCTGACAGTGACTCTGTCAGGTACAGAGTCACTGTCAGGTACAGAGTCACAGTACCTGACAGTGACTCTGTACCTGACAGTGACCCTGTACCTGACAGTGACTCTGACTGGTTATCCTTGGTTGAGTTACAGGACATGCATCATGGGTACAACATCACATCTCTCTGTGTTACACATGTTGAGAGCATACCGCTCTTTGTTTTGCATTCACGGGTGGAATTTATGTAACATTTGCTTTACACCCCTGACAAAACCATGTGGACCAGACTTTAGATCAAAGGTTTAAGGACATCAAGGAGCAGTTTTCACAAACTAAACCTAGTTGAAGACCTGCACTGATGAAAGTCTCGAACTAGGCTTAATGCTGGTGTTGTAAACTGACTGACTAGTGAAGCGTGAACCAACCTTTGACTGTCACTGCGCTGCTGCACTGCTCTCTGCCGGCCTCGCTGGATGCCACGCAGACGTAATCTGCACTATCCTCCACAGAGCAGTTCTGCACCTCCAGCGTGGCGAGCGAGCCGTCGAAGGCCATGGCGTGTCTGTGCTCTGACACCATCGCTGAGCCGTTTTTAAACCAGCTAACAGTAATAACAGGCGTGCCCTGCACTTTGCAGGACAACTTCAGAGGTTGTCCTGCTCTCAGCAGCTTTGAAGGTTCAAGCTTCATCATAAATGTCGGGGCTTCTGTAAGTTAGAGTAACAGTTATGGGGTGGGACAAAGAGGTTAATGAAAGAGAAACAGCTCGGTGACACTCTTCAAAGAAAGAACCAAAGCAGCAGCTTTTCTGCACCTTTAATGAAGAGCGCTGCAGTGCAGTCCGCCTTCCCAGCGTCGTTGGATACCTGGCACGTATACTTGGCAGAGTCACTGGGTTTCACAGAGTGAAGCTCCAAGGAGCTGGAAGAGGACTCTTTCTTTATGAAGTACTTTCCCCCAGTGAAGATCTCTTTCTCTTCTCTGAACCACTTCACAACAACTGGAGCTGAGCCCGTGAAGGCAGAGTGTAAGACAACGTTTGATCCCGGGGCTGCATCGAGAGAGTCGGGCTTCGAGGTGAAGGCCGGAGGCTCTGGAGTCATTTGGGAAGAAATACAGCAAATAAGTTGACACCGTGTCGTTAAGCCTGTGCTGATGGCTACTGCTTAATTTGAGGTACTGCGGCTCCTCTGACCTTTGATGGAAAGAGTACCACTGGTTTCTTTTTGTCCGGCATCATTAGAAGCTTTGCACGTATAAACGCCACCATCGCTTTGATCCAGGCCAGTTATGGTCACAGAGGCTGTACTCTCACTAAAATCAAGCTTGTATTTGGCATGGCTGTGGATTTCTTTACTGTCTTTGTACCAGGAAACAACCATGGGCTGAGATCCAGCCAGCCTGCAGTCCAGCGTGACGCGCCCCCCAATGCTGCCGTTCACTTTCTTTAGCGTTTTGGTGAAGGACGGGGGGACTGCACGATCTGTGTGGGGAAGGGTACCAAACATGTTACAAGCTCCACTCGTGCTGATGGGACAAACTGGTATTACTGGTGTACCTTTGACTAAAACTGACCTATAACTGTAACCGAGCACGTGCACTCGTCTTTTCCAACTTTATTGGACACTTCCATGGTGTACTCTGAAGTGTCAGCTTTATCTGCTGCCAGAATCTTTAAAATGGCAGTGTGCTCCTTCACTGCTATCTTATATTTGCGACCGCTGACCATCTCCTTGCCGTCTTTGAACCATTTCACTTTAAGCTCGGGGCTTCCAGAAACGGCGCACTCCAGCGTGGCGGAGTCGCCTGCCGTCACGCTGATGGAGGCTGCTTTCTCTAGAATCCTCGCAGGTTCTGAACACAGCCAACATTACACTTAGTAAACAGATCTGCACTGTGAAAACATCGGCGGTAGGAACGTTTTCTAACCTTGAATAGTTAAGATAGCTTCAGACTTTTGCTGCCCTGCCTCATTTTGAGCCACACAGGTATACTTCCCGCCATGTTTCAGCTGGACTGATGAGAAGCAGATGCTAGCGACGTTGTTGACAAAGGACATTGTGATGTTAGGGTCGTCGTCCCGGAGGAGCTCGGAGTCTTTCAGCCACTTCACAGTGACGGGAGCTGAACCCTTCAGGGTTCCCTGTAACCTCACGGTGTTTCCCAGGACTGCTGTAGCGCTCTCAGTCCTCTTTGAAAACATGGGTGGCTCTGAAATAACACGACGGGTTTAATGATGTCAACAGCAGCCCGCCTGGAGAACATGAACGTCCTGTCTCACACCACTGACCTTTTTGTTTAAGCACGGACTTTGAGCTTACTGACCCGACCTCATTGGACACAACGCATTCGTATTCGCCAATATCAGCGCTGTCAAAGGCCTGGATCTCCAGAGAGGCCCGGGATCCCTGAGTCACGACTGTGTGCTTCTTATCTGAGGACAGGCGTTTCTGATTCTTTTTCCACGATACTTGGAACGGTGGCGAGCCTGCGAGCTCACACTCCAGCACAGCCACTGATCCTCTGAGCGCCTCAGTGGACAGTAACGCCTTCGTGAACGATGGCGCCTCTGAAGGGGACATACAGTTCGGTTATACGTCATTCTGCACAGACTGAAAACGTGTTGGTCCACAAACTGGACACACCTTTCACCGTCACTTTAATGCTGCAGCTTTCACAGCCGCACTCATTGACAACCTCACAGGTATAGTTTCCACTGTCAGTCGACATGACGTCGCGTATCTCGAGGGTGGCGACGCCGTCCTTCAGGCCGACGGCATGTCTGCCACCGCTCGACAGCTCGCTGTTATTGCAGAACCAGGCGGCGTGCAGCTCGGCAGAGCCTTTGACGGCGCACTGCAGGCGAGCCGTGCCGCCCTGCTTCCACATGGCTGCGGCTTCCAGACGCTTTACAAAGACCGGTGGCTCTGCAGAGGTGTGTGGTTAACAAAGAGCTATTGTGAAGTCAAAGAAGGCATTAAAACAGCAGCCACAGTGGAAAGAGGACAGACTGAAGTTCAAAAGGACAAATCGAACATGGACACCAGACAACAGAAGAGTGTTCATCTGCAGGACTGCACACGTTACACATGCTGCGGTTTCCCTGACGCGTAACTAGATGCCTCTTACCTTGTACCTTCACCGTGGTGGAGCAAGACGCGCTCCCAGCTTCGTTTGCCACTGTGCACACATAATCTCCACAGTCTCTCAGCGTGGTCTTTAGGATATCAAGAGTAACCGTCTTATCCTCAAACAGCAGTTTACAGTCTGGAGACTGGTGGACCTTCCTGCCACCTCGGGTCCAGGTGACCGTTACTCCAGTGTCCTCGTCCACCTGACACTCAAGGTGCAGAGGAGCGCCGACCACAGCAGCCACTGAACCCAGGGGCCTCACAAAGGCGGGCTTATCGATAACACGCAGCTCCGCGGTGCACTCAGCCGCCCCAACATCATTAAAGAGCTTGCACACATAGAGCCCGCTGTCAGCTGCCTCAGCAGCGCGTATCTCCAGAGTGTGCGTATTCTTTTCACAAGAGCTCTGGTAGTGTGCAGGCCCTCGGGGTAAGGCCTGGCTGTCTTTGAGCCAGACGACACTGAGGGGAGCACTTCCTGCTATGACACACTGCATTACAGCCCTCTTTCCCACATACACAGCCTGAGGGTCAGGCTTACTTATAAAGACAGGAGGGCATTGTTCTACAGGGATTAAGAAGAAGAGAAACAGATCAGTGTTAATAAGTCTTAGCGTGTGGTTTGACCAAAATCCAGCCAACAGGGTGAGAAAGCTTCAAAACAGTCACGCAAACAGAAGGACTCATTTCTGTTCAAAGAGCCCTCGTGCATCCCCTCGGAGGGGAAGCGACTACAGCGCCAAACCCAACCCGCAAAGGACACGGAAACGTGCACTGCACTCACCTGTGACACTGAGAGAGGCGGAGCATTCATCACTGCCGTGCTGATTGGATGCCTTGCAGGCGTACTCGCCACTGTCATCCTTGGTGGTCTTCAAAAGCTCCAGGGAGGAGGAGCTGAAGCGGCTGATAATCCTGTACTTTTCACCCTCTTTGATGGGGTGTCCATCTTTGAACCACTTGAAGCTCACGTTTGGAGCGTCCTCGGTTTCACACTCAAACTTGGCCGAGCTGCCAATGTTTATCTCCACTGGGGCGATGGTGTGCCTGAACACGGGCTTCACTGTGTTTGCAAAAGAGAGGAAAGGGCAACGTGTGAATGCACAGCAGGTGCTGACGTGACATTAGTGTTTCTACTGGAGACGGCGATGTGGTGAACCTGGGATGGAAAGTGACACACAAAGTTATGGTGGGATGAAAGTGGAGGAAATGCACTGGCTTTAGGCTGAAGTGGTGAACAGGAAGTCTGTGATGGGCCGAGGAGAGAAGGCATGCAAACATGATGAATGATTAAAGGCATGTGGTCACAGGAGACGCATGGCGGTCAGGCTGCAGGGGAGTCCATGTGATCGCGTCACTGCTGTGTGGTGAACGCCTCCAAACTCCAAACTCAGTTCTTTTGACCAAAGAAACCGCGGAGCTGAGCCGCGGGCCACTGCTGGCACCGCTGCTAGCTAGCACTACTAGCCAGTGTAGTAGCGCTGGCTAGCGCTACTAGCCCGCTAGCGCACCTGCGGCTTTTAGTCTGGTGCGGCTAATGTATGAACAACATATGATTTTATCATAATTTCAAGTTGTGCGGCTAATATTCAGGTGCGCTCTGTAGTCCGGAAAATACGGTATTGTCCTAATGGATGAATCTAGTGCTGAATGTTTGGATGCATCGATGAATCTAATGATATATTTTACTGCTAAGCAGCTTACATGAGTTTAGCATTTACGGAGGTTGGGTGTTTATCTCTGAGTGTGTGTCTACGTGGGGGGTGTCTGGATGAATTAAAGGGTCAAAACCAGCGTTAGTAACAAAGTTGAAAACTTACGGTCGTTTTATGATCGGCCATTTCCACCTTACAAAGCCGGCAAAGACTGAATCACTTCCTGTTCGGTTCAAATATCCCCATACTGTAGAACTGCGTGTTCGGGGGGCGTGGCTTAAGTCCACATGTTACCGCTACTCGCTGCCGCCATGTGTTTTTTTGAAAGTGACGACGCATC
>VURO01038278.1:7629-23586 GCA_015108175.1 Pelvicachromis taeniatus
AACCTCTCACAACTATTACAGGAGTTTACCCTTTTTGTAAAAAAAAACAAACAAAAAAACATATACATATACATATATACATATACATACATATATGTATGTATATATACATATATGTATATATACATATATGTATATATACATATATGTATATATATACACATATATATATATATATATACATATATATATATATATATACACATATATATATATACATACACATATATATATATATATATACATACACACATATATATATATATATATATATATATACACACATATATATATATACATACATACATATATATATATATATACACATATATATATATATATAGATATATATATACACATATATATATACACATATATATATACATACACATATATATATATATATATATACACATATACATACACATATATATATACACACACATAAAATCTTCTGCTGATTGAAGCTAAATTATTAGGTGGCCTTTGGTATTTTTAAAAATTAATCTAAATTACCTTGGTGTTTCTCTTGTTTTATATTTTCTCATATTTAACAGTAAGCACATTTCTATGTAAGACGAGCTTTACTGCGAGACTGGTCTCTGTGAGTATTAAAAATAAACGGCTCTCCCTTTGCTGATCTACAATCTGCTCCAGGCTTTATTGTTTTTCTTTCCAGCTAACCCTGCTTAGCATAGTTCACCCTGATCTGACTTTAATTATACTCAATAGTGTAACATTTCTACACTCATCGTGCACAGGAGTGGCTTTGTGATGTGTGTACGGTAAATATTACTAAAGGATTTCACACAAGAAATCAAGAAGGAGAAAGGTAGTCGGGCCTCCCAGGAAATGACCGGTTTAGATAAACATTATGTAGTAACAGCTTTTTAAAAAAAACTGCCCGTCGCTGTCTTCAGTATCCGGTGTCTTCATATTCTCTGATGACAAACAGACCAACACTGAGGTCATAATTATTCTATAGCTGCACATTATTTTTCACAACTAAAGTTATTATATAATATATCAGCTGACACTGAGTACTGCTACTTACTGCACATATACAGTCACGTCCGGACGGCAACTTTAAATACTTGTCTAGATTTTTTTTTTGTTCCAGCGCAGAGCTTATTCATACTGAGAAATGGTCAAAATTCAACACAATTTCTTTTGCAGTCTATGCAGACATCCGCTGTGAGTTATTTACCGTTAAGTAAAAAAGTTAACCTTAGGAGTGGAATTATTAACCACGGTTACTGTGATTTCTGTAAATGGTAGGCGCCTGGACAGTAGGCATGAAATGCAATCCCAGGTGATCCATGACTTTCTCCCACTTTGCAGGACGCTAAACGTCCATCAGTCTGCGGCCTGTTAGTGTCGCTGCAAATCTACACGAGTGAATTCACAGCTGGCTGCTGGCACCAAAATGGCTACCCATGTGCAGTAGCAGGAGGCAGGTAACAGGCAGGATTGGCCATTATCAGGTGATCCGGTCAGTGTCCATCTCTGGAAGGACTATCCGAGTGTCCATCCCTCACGTTAGCTGATGACTTCTTCTGCTTCTGCTTGGACTTCCTCAGCATCCGAACCTGCAAACAGCAGAAGACAGAGGCAACGTTTTTTCCCCCTCACACAAACGTACTCAAGGAGCAAAAATGTCTCGAAACTAAAACACAGATCATCTGCAAGTGTATACATAAAACATAACAAACTACATGTAAAGATAAACTACAGGAAATACAATTGTAAAGATCACCTTCAAAGTCAAAGTTGCTCTTTATCACTGAACTCAAAATGTCACAAAAGGTTCTACTTTTACTTTGAAGGCAAACTTTGCCTGTTTCCCATTCGCATCACACTTTTAATAGTTTAATTACCACTTGGAGAGTAATTGGCAAGTGTTTGCAGACCAGCTGGCAACTTCCATGCAAACAATAGGAGACCACAGCCATTTGTTATGAACAAAAGCAGTCTCATCATTTGAATCTATGAGGATCTGCCTGGACTGAGTAGTTTAACCTCCACGGACCTGACGTCCACATATGTGGACATCACATTTTGGGTTGTCTAAACGAAAATGAAAAATGTTGCCCTACAAGGGCCTGATATCCTCTGATCCCTGTCTTTGAAGCAACCATTTCAAAGGCAACAAGATCATGACTTCTTTGCACATGGCCACGATAGTTTTGGTTGTGCCACGACTTCCCTGATGTGACTGCAACACTGAGGAACCGGATGATAGCTGCAGGAACTCTGCAGTCACAGGTTTCAATTTCAGTTCATGAATTTAGAAACAAAGTCAAAGAACCAGCTGCTTTTTCTTTGAATTAACTGCAAAAGACCAAAGGTGCATGCCTCAGACAACCGGAACACTTTGTTTTCTTTCAGTAAAGAGACACCAAGATAGCCAAAACATTCAAAACAGTACGGAAAGCCTGCGGGGACAAATGGAGTGTACCTTTGGTCCAGCAGCAGAGATGATGATGTGTCCCGGCGGCTGGATCCACGGTTCTCCATCCACCTGGACTGGTATCGGTTTCCTCAATGTCAGCCTGATGTAGTTCCCTTGAGCAATGCGAATCCCAGAACGGAAACCACTCTGCACCTGGCCCTGCGCATACACACACACACACACACACACTGTGGTAAACCCTCTGGATAAGACCAGTCAGTACTCCTTCACTGAAAACTGTGTCTCACCATGTGGACGACCCCTGTGACCCCAACCACCTCCAACAGGCCGTCATCGATGCTGGGTTTCTCATAGCGACTGTCGACCTCTGACCCCCAGAGATCAGCGCCTGAACCCCAACTACACACAAGAAAATGAACGTGAGGTCAAGTCTGTGTGTGTGTGTGTGTGCTCTGTGTGTGTGTATGCTCTGTGTGTGTGTTACCTGGGTATATTGAGGAAGATCAGCCCCTCTATGTTGGGTAATGGGACTTCCTGCCCGTCCACATGAAGCTGCAGCTCTTTGTAGAGACTCCTGGTGTGACTGATCTTTTGCAGGCCTACCTTCACATACACACCTTTGTTATGGAACCTGTGGAAGGCAGAAAGCAAAAGGGCTGATGGGAAACGTGGTCTTCACTGTCAGAAACACGCACCAGTGCAGTACCACTGACGGCCAATAGATGTCAACTACAAAACAATCAACCGCAAAATTCTGGCCCTCTCATAAATGTTCACCTGCTGGTGAATTTGTCGGGATCGTCCTCTCGAGCCAGGTGGAAGTCGAGGCTGAGCTCCGCATCGATGCCAAGACCGAAGTAGTTGTTCATCTGGACAATCTGAGAGAAAGAGAGATACTTCCATGATACTTTTATCCATTTTAATACTTTATCCACTTTTTTAAAACAAATCAGCTTCACAGCGTCTGTATAAGTAACGGACACATCCACAACCTGAGTGAAGTTAAACCAACCCGAACTTGTGAAAACAAGAAGAACTACAGGGTTACCCAGAGGACGTTGAACTCCGCCGAGGCGAACGTACCATATTTCACTTTTTCAGTAAAGTGATCCCAAAGTTTAACGGGTTGTTCCTTTCCTGTCTACCTCCATTAAGGTTTTGTGTAATTCGTTCTGGTACTTTGTGCAAAATCTTGTTGGCAAACAGTGTCTCGCCTTGGTGAAGGAAACTACCGTAGCTTGTGGAGTTTCATCGATATCCTTCAAATTCACCAACACATTGTTTGGGTTTATGGTTTTTTTCTAACTCACTCTGGTGTAGTGTCCTCAAACCACACACAAAGCAAAGACTTCAGGTTGCATTAACTGTAAAAAATTAAAAGAAAACAGTCATTGGAGTGTTTTTGGACAACATCACAGAAAAACTACCTCCCTCCACAGTTCAGCTGACAGCTGGAACGAAGTAACATGAACAAAACTACCAGGAAGTCCCGATCCTTTCTGCTCTGTATGAAAGGAAAGTTGTGAGCAGCTGAAAATAGTTTGAATGGCAACAATAAGCTTTCCTTCACTTCTGGCATCAGGAAAGGACCAGACTGCAGGATGAACTCAGCGGATTGATTTTCGGGATGCAGTCAGTGAAACTTTTTGTTCCAGCTGTCACAGATGTGTCTGAACTAACTGTGACCATTGTTAGTTATTAGACTTTTGTCTGGTTGTGAAGTGTAGACCACCAGCATCTTTCAGGTTTATTGGAAATTATGTTTTATCTGTTAATCTAATGATGAAAATGCTTTTGGATTGGACCTTGGGTGGCTCCAAGAAGTCGGTGTCTTTGCCATCCTCTGAGACGTCCTGGGCGTCCAGCAGGATGGTCCAGCGGTCCATCAGAACCTCATCGGCCTCATAAGCCGACACCAGGATGTGGTAAGGGTCCTCACCGCTGTAACCTGGACCCCACCGCAGGATACGAGCCAAGTCGTTACCTGACGGGGACACAAATCAAACCCAGCTGTTTACCAACAAATTAAAAACCTCCAAGTGCCCAAATCGACTCAACGGGAACTCGTCTTTGTTCTAGAAAAAAAGCAGCGCTCGGTCTCACCTGTTCCCAGTGGTACGATGCCAATGGGCGGCTCGCGACAGGCCAGTTTGTGCCTTACAGCCTCCAGCACTCCCAGCACCCAACCCACCGTCCCATCGCCCCCGCACACCAGCACCCGAAACCGGGGAACCTCCCTGAACGTGTGCAGACTGCAGAGTGAACAGTAGAGACAGTTTGACTGTGACGACCGCAATTTAAAACGAGATGAACATTTCTGACACCGACTGAAACTTCACGAATGTCTTTAGGAGATTAGTACCCCTCCACAGGCTACCGGCCCAAACTGGAACCAGCCTCACAGTTTGGTGCTGGGTTGCATTTTTCTGTGGCTCTGTGAGATGATTTTATGTTACTTAGCTTTTTTTGTGGCTCTTGTTTGGCTCCCAGAAGTGACCATATTTAATAATTAGACATAACACAGATAAACAAAATAAAATCCTGCAATTAGTTAATAACCTCACAGCAGGTTGGTCAGATAACTGCATTCAAAAAGCTCCAGAAATCAGCAGAGATCTGCTAACAGCTAACCCGCTGCTGTGTCTACAGCGCCGATTTTTTATAAAAACAAATAGTGACGGCGTTGGAAAATCCTTCACTGAGGAGGTGTTCTGTCGTCCTCACCCGGCCAGCGGGCCTCCGTTCATGATGTCGAAGACCTGGTGAGGGTTCAGGAGCTTCCGGAAGCCGTAGAGGAGCTCTCTCCCCTTCAGGCCGCCACTCTTCGGGTTGACGAACACCAGCAGAGGACACACGTCTTCTCCCGGCGTGTTGTGCTGAAAGGAAAACCAGATGCTGGTGAGATGTTGAGCGACATCTGGAAGTTTTATTCAGTGTGTTTGTTTGCAAATATTTTCTTGGGGCTTTTTAAGCACCGCAGCCTCATTGCATCTGCTCGGTTCAGTAAGAAGACACCAAACCTGCTCGTGCTAAGAGCGTGTTCTGTGCTTGTGGTCGTTAAACGTGCTGGGGTCGTCCTCCTGTGAGCGAAGCACAGGTTCGCAGCTGGACCTGGTGACCAGGTGCTTCACACTGCTGCTGAACGCAGAGCCCGAGTTTAATGAGGTGAATTTAAACAACAGGTACCGTGATCTCCGGTATGACCAGCGACGTGAGCATCTTGTTGGTGATGGAAGTATCTTTAGCCAGCATGTAGATCCTCTCCGCTTCAGCGAAACACGAGATGTGCAACGCCACCGCACCTGAACGCACGCACACACACACACACACACACACACACACACACAGGAAAAATCTGAGTTGGAGGTCTTCTTTCCTTGTTTTTGGTTGAATACCCATCTGCAGGGGGGCAGTTCTGCTTATTCCCAGCTCCAAATATTTATACTTGGACTTTACTCAAGTGGCTTTGCATGATTCACTGTTCAACATAATCCTTCTTTAACTCAGACCCTCAGTTCATCTCAAACGAGCTGCTCCATCAGTTCAAGCCAACTTTCTTCTACACCGCGTTCCAAATTATTATGCAAATTGTATTTAAGTGTCATAAAAATTAAATGTTGTTTGTCTCAGGGCTTTTTGGATCACTGAAATCAATCTCAGACACCTGTGATAATTAGTGTGCCAGGTGAGCCCAATTAAAGGAAAAACTACTATAGAAGGAAGTTCTACATTATTAAGTAGGCCACCAATTTTAAAGCAATATGGGAAAGAAAAAGGATCTCTGCTGCTGAAAAGCGTGAAATAAGCTGAATGCCTTGGACAAGGAATGAAAACCTTAGATATTTCACGACAACATAAGCATGATCATCATACTGTTGAGAGATTTGTGGCTGAGTCACAGCACGCATTGCTTTGTGCAGTTAAAGGCACAATGAGGAAGGTTTCTGCCAGACAAATGCATCAGATTGAGAGAGCAGTCACAAAGCAGCACACAGATATTTGAAGCTGCTCGTGGCTCTGGAGCCCCGCGAACGTCAAGGTGTAGGATCCTCCAGAGACTTGCAGTTGTGCATAAAGCTTCTATTTGGCCACCCCTAACCAACGCTCACAAGCAGAAACGGCTGCAGTGGGCCCAGAACTGCATGAAGACGAATTGTCAAAGAGTCTTGTTCACTGATGAGTGCCGTGCAACCCTGGATGGTCCAAATGAACGGGGTGGTGGATGGTTGGTGGACGGCCACCGTGTCCCAACAAGGCAGACATCAGCAAGGAGGTGGTGGGGTGATGTTCTGGGCCAGAATCATGGGGAGAGAGCTGGGCGGCCCCTTTAGGGCCCCAGAAGGTGTGAAAATGACCTCTGCAAAGTATGTGGAGTTTCTCACTGACCGCTGTCTTCCATGGTAAATTCAGGCAAATTCAACAAATGACCATTTTCAGTTCTTTACAACCAATAAAATGTTTTCAAAACCTGTTGTGTGTAATAATTTGGAACAGTGCATTTTAAGTTTGTTATTTGTGAAAAACATCCTGTTTTCATAGGGGGTGGAGCTTGTGTGCCTGACATGACCATATTAGGAATATCACCTCTTTGTGACATTTTATAGTGCCAACGGTACAAAAAGTCACCTGAAACAGAGTTTAGAGCATGTGAAACCTGAGCTCTGAACACACTGAGCTCGTTATTAGAAACTCTGACTGTGTTAAAGATGAACATCCATCACTGAGAGAGGAAACCAGGTGTGATCAGAAAGAATCTGCTCTTAAATACTAAAAAGTCAGAGTCTGAGGTTCACCGGGCCAGCAGTGTGACCGCCATCGTTATCGTCATCTTTAAACATTCGTCCCCCGAGGTCGGACAGCGAAAGCAGACTTCTGAGAGACGACCGAAGGAAACAATGTCAATGGCATCGCCACTCAACGCAGTGTTCAAACGCACCTGACCTGCTCAGCAGGTTTATCTCACCACTTTTGAGCACAGAGTAAAAAAACAGCTGAAGAGTCACTATTTCGACAAACCAGACTAGATCAGAGGAGTAACGCACAGATCAGCTGCACCTGAAGACGACCTTGAAAAGGAGATTTTAGATTTTGATGGAAAACTCCCAGAACTTTCTGTTATAGGTGAGCTTCAGCGAGTCAGAAAGACCCAGTTTAACTGATCTGGACAGCAGCATTTCACACAGACTCCCGTCCTCTTTAGAAACCTGTATTTATCCATCTCTGTCCATCGGGCGACGCCGTGCTAATCAAGTCCTGCTACCCAAAGACTCACCACAGTTAGCGTGCAGTTCACACATTTCTTCTGACTTAAATTCAGTAAGTTGTGTTCAAATGTATTTACCCATCAGGACACAAGAAGTCCTCGTGGGACAGAATCAGTGTGAAAACTACAGAAGGTGATCTGAGTAGGTGGAGGACAGAAAAGACCACGTGTCCTTAAAACTGCCCAGCAGGCTGTTTTTATGATGGAGGCCTCACCTTGATTGAGATAGAAGTTGCCGATGGTGACCAGGTGACCTGCAGAGAGGAAGAGGAGGACAGGTGAGTCAGAGGGGCAGAATTAAAACTGAAATCAACAGTTAAGAGGGAAACGAGCCTGAACGTAAAACCTCGGTCTGAATAAAAACAGGACAGAGCTTCAATTTTTATTTTGATCACAGTGAGATAATCACACGTTTGGTTCACACCCACGCGGCAGGGGGCGCTGCAGGAGGAACGCGTGCATTTTTAAAGCGACTCACTCTTGATGGCGAGGTGTTCCTGGATCAGCTGCGTGTACTTCTCTGTGGTGAGCAAGGGGGGCAGCCCTCCAATCAGCAGCTCCACCCGCACCGCCCGGTTCTTGTTCTCCACGATGTAGAACCGAGTCTGGTTCATCTGCCGCAGAGACACCTGCACACAGCGTGACGCCACATCACCACGTCAGCACACGTCCACCATCTTTTTATTCTGCACTATGGTTATGATCTAACTGAGGCACAATGCAGGAATGACCACAAAGTTCACTGAACCAGAGTTAGGATGCAGACCACATGCCCTTCATCTCTACGTTTGCTCTCCCTCTCGACGGTCACAAAAAGAGAAAACATGCAGGCAAAAACCAAAAAAAAAAGATTATGTAAATACCAGCAGCTGAATTTTGCAAACTGACTAATGAGTGTCTCCACGGTGGAGAGGTTAACACGTCTAAAATGTGGGAACGTTGGACAGCGAGAGGAGACTGAAATCCCTGCGAGGACAGCAAATCCTAACAGTGCACAGCAGGAGACGCCCAAAGAAGCAGACGCGTCTCTGTCAGAGTTACTACGGTAACTAAAACAAAACCCCAGATTAAAGCTTGGTGTTAATCAAAGTGTATAATCAAAATAAAAAAGAGAAGTGAAACGATGCTGCGTCACGACACCACCAAGGTCAGTGTGGCTAAATCTACCAACACATCGAGCATCAGCAGGCTGCGGTGCACTTCTTCCTCGTGCTGTGTTTGAGCTGCAAACACTCATAAAACACTTTTTTTTCTCCTTTGTTTTTACAAAACATACTTCAAGAAGTTTGTGGTGAGCATAGCAAACATTATGTGGGAGCTGGTGACAGATAATAAATACTGATTTGTTAATAACAAGACAATAAACAGATCTTTTTATAGAATTCTGACAATACTGTTATCAACACAAACACTGGCATTAAACATAGCTTTAAACAGCTCTAAATACTGCTGTGACCTTCACATCGATCTACTGACCTTGAAGGAGACGTCAGAGGTCAAATGATGCTTGAAATCTTTATATGAGACCTTCTATATGTTGAATCACGTTTTCTAAGTTAGAAGACTTTTTGTCAGTTTTCCACCAATTTATCATGAAGTTAACGCTGGTGTTTAGGCAAGTTCGTGAAATCTCGTTTGTCCTCTTACCTTCCTGATCTCCCGAAGTTTGTCCAGAAGCTTTTCCTGAGAAGTCAGCGTCTGTCTCTGCACTGGAAAGAAAAAAAAAAGTAAAGAGTAGACTGAAAAAGTAAGTTTAACAAAAAACAAAACAAGAGCAGAAGATGTAATGGGTGTGGCTTAAAGGGCATCTTAAAATAGGGGGCGTGGTCAAGAAATCACCAAAACTAGGCGTGGCCTATTTGAAAAACTGTAGTTTAATAACAACAACAACTACTTCTACTACAGATTTAACTAAGATTAAATCTGTAGTTAAATCTGTAGTAGTAGTAGTTGTAGTAGTCACCCCCGGGGGGGTCATTATAAACACGAATGATCATGTTTATATTGAGCCCCCTGGTGGTGAATATGGGCGACTTAACATTTTTTCCCCACCATAAATAACTTTTTAAGCTAAACTAACTGCAATTAAAAAATTTTGACCTTCATACTGGTACTGTGGTGTAAAGTTTTGCCACAAATAAATATTATGTATTTTTTGGACCATAAAGCACACCGGATTATAACGCATTAAGCGAAACAAAACAGTCAGATAAGTCAAACTTTATTCAACTCATTCTTCTTGCTTCCTCCACCTCCGTATAATTGACACATATGGCACACTGTCGATTTTTGAGGAAATTAAAGGATTTTAAGTGCGCCTTATTGTCCAAAAAGTACGCTAAATAAAAAAAATTGTACATAGTTGTGGCTCATACATGAAAATGCTGGCCTCTATGAAAAGCTCTAGTTTCTCCTAAGGAATGCAGAGCTACAGAGGACTTGATTGTACAACGTACGATTCACAAGTCGTGTTCACTGAGATGCATTAATGTTTATCGTAGCTCCTCTTTCTGGTTGAAATTGGTGATATTTTTTTTCGACAAATTTTTTTTTTAACCTAAATCTATGAATGTTTTGTATTAACAGTATTAATAAAATAAGAATAAAAACATGAAATCTGTACAAGAACAATACGGTTCCTGTAGTTGGTCCTGCTTGGACCTCTGAACAAGGGAAAATGCAAAAGACGAGCTCAAGCTGTAGAAAAGAGGCCATGTGAGTGATAAATGCTGCAATATGGATGTACGAGTGACACTGCATCATCATATCAGTATTAATATGTGCTCGTTTTCCAGATCAGTGGCAGGTTTGGTTGATTTTCTTCACATGTTTTCAGTCACTGAAGTGTGACTTTGTTTTTCCTCACGTGGGTAGTTGTACTCACCTTGCTTGCTGCTCATGCAGACCTCCAGCAGAGAGAATTTTGACAGCTCTTCCTCCTGAAACCAAACATATCATCGACACCATCAGATGACTTCACTGTGGTTTCAGAGTTGAACTTACAGAAACAGGCCAAATAACAGACTGAAGTTTAAACTGGTCAAATGTCCTGTTCATGTTTATTCAGGCATTAACATGAGCCTGGACTCGTCTAACACCTTTAGCTTTACCTGTCTGTCCAGCTTACTGAGGACCTCGGCGAGGACCGAAGACGCCGTGCTGCTCTCTGAGACGGAAACCGAAATGAAAGCAACGCTCGACCTGAAACACACAAACGGTTAGTGAGCAAAACCTGATCAGAGAGTGTGTGTGTAACGGATGGACGTAGCTTCCAGGTTTGATGGGCTTCAACCTGCATTATATCCAATGACCTGCAGAGGGCGACTCATCTGGCTTAAAACAACTGCTTTACACATTTCTGACAAGTTTATGGTCTCAGTCGTTAGTTTGAAGGACTATATACAGCATAACGATCATGTCATACATTTTGATCTGATCAAAGTGGGCGGGGCTACTTCGTGCACAACAAGTGAACCAGTGGGTGATGTCACAGTGGCTACGTCCATCTTTTATATATAGTATGTGACAAAAGGTTGCTTCCTTGTGCTGGACAGAGTCCTGACTAAACTCACCTGGGCCAGTCAGTGTACACTTTGATGACCTCAGTGACTCGAGGTTTTGCCCTCAGCAGCCACGAGTCTCCGTCCTTCAGTGAGTTCCTGTTGTCCGGGCCGCCGTTGCGGTTCAGGATGTCGTCGCTGTGGAGACGTTGCAGGCCGCCGATTTCGTGCAGCTCGAAGTCCTGAGGGTCGTCGGGGAGGTAAAAGGCCCTCAGCGCTGCCTCCTGCAGGACAACACGGGTATCATCGAGCTGCTTTATTTTTTTTTTTTGTAATTTCAGGTGAACTCAACAAGTTTTGCAATCAAGAAATAAAGAAAAAAAACTTTTTTTTAAAAATTACATTTTTTTCAGCAACTCACATTTTATTTTACAGTCTTCATTTTTAATTTGTCACTACTTAAAAGCTTTAGTTTTTAGCTCATAATCTTTTTATTATTATTTATTATGTAAATCATGGTTTTTCATCTTATAATCTTGTCTTAATTAATATTTGCATCAAACCAAGATCTAAGTTCAACTCAGTCACGGAGGGTGTTCCTCTGAAACAATTCCTCTAAAAATAGCTTTTATATAATCATAATTCACTGCTTTTATTTTGAAAGTTGTGTAAGATTTCAGAAGAGGTAGTAGTAACTGTCTTGGTGTGTGTGTGTGTGTGTGTGCGTGTGTCAGATTTTGGGAGGAAGCAGAGCTCTTACCACCACTTCCTCATTCTTCGCGATTGAGACCAGTCGGGAGAAACCACGCTTGACTGCATCGCTGCCATCAAACACCTTGAGAAACTGTTTACCTGTGATTCACAGTACACAAAACAGACACAAACAGATGTGACTGCAAGCAGAAATGTTATTCCACAGCTGTATTGTCCATCAGTCGGTCATTAATAAAACCTCGATGGGAGCATGCAGTGAACTGACCCGACTCTGAAGCAGCCGGCTGACCGTCTTTGGATGCAGGCACTGCTGCAGCAGAGAGATCGGCGTCGTCGGAGTGGTCTGATGGAAACATGGAGGAAAAGAGCCGGTCAGGTGAGGCAGTTTACTGGAGACAGAACTTCCTGATCAGATTCCAACACGCTGGAACAACCTGCCCCACATCAGCAACTCACCTTATTCTCATTTCGAGCCTGAAATCTTAGTTTGTCTTTAAAATCACTGTGAGGAGGCCGCTGTGTCTTTCTCAGCTCCGTGTTTATTATTTTACCTCCTGTTAGTTGTTCTTTGACTTTATTTGTCAGCACCTTTCATACAAGTGCGTCAACAATCAATTAAAAAAAATAATAATAAAGGTCTTTGAAAGCACCACGGCTGTCTCTCTCATCTCAGCAGTTGGTGTTTCAGCGTAACAACACAGCACCAATCACCAGAAAACAAGGATCTGTAAATCTCATAGACCCATATTTTATCTACAATAGAACAAATGTTTAAAACGAGAGATTTCACAAAAATTGTAAGCTCAATTTAAATATGACGGCAAAAACGTGTCTCAGAATTATGGGACAATGTGAGAAAAGGCTGGAAAAGTTAATGATACAACAAAGAAACAGCTGGAAGAACGTCCAGCCTGTGTAAGAAGAACATCTTACACAGGCGGAGATTCGCTAATCTGTTTATGTTTTAGCTCATATCTTACAGCGATATTTTTCTCAGTTTACACATTTGATTTGTTTTCTGCTCTATTGTGAATAAAATACAGATTTATGAGATTTTAACTTTGGACATCGTCTGCAGGATGAAAATGAACTCCAGTTGTTCCTGACGTTGCTGCCTCGGTGTGCCAGCCTGCTGGGCTCTGACTTTATGTTGTCTTGCTGTTAAGAGTTTTATTTGGGAAGAATTTTATGGAAAACAGAAACAAGCTGAAGTGGTTTTTCTGGTTTTGGCCCTTTGAAACCTGCAGGGGCTCGTGTTTCGGATCGCAGCGTTTGGATGTTTGTCTGCACCGTTAACATCCTGACTTCTTTAAAAACACCTTTTTTCAGTTTCACAGCTCAGATCAGCAGTGGAGCTGTCAGGAAACGAGCCGAGCGTTTGCGGTTCACACAGTTTGTGTGAGTAGCGTCAAAGGATGTGGTCTGGAGGAGTGTGTGTGCGCTTGTTTCACTTCTGCTGTGCAGACCAGCCTCCCATTAACTCCCAATGATGTAAATCTTTATTTACAGAAAACGTTCAGACTTTACCATCTTGGTAAAGTCTGAACGTTTTCTGTAAGGCGGGGTTCACTGTGTGCGTACCCAGCTCGTGGCTGCAGCTCTCGGTGATGCGGTAACAGTGCATCTTGCTGAAGTTTCTGGAATCGAGGCGGACGCGGGCCGGATGCAGCAGCATGCAGCGCAGACGTCCCAGAGTGCACTCTGCCGGCACGCCGAGGTAACACGTCGCATGGCTCTGCAGGCGGGAGAGCAACATGTCACTTTACACACACAAAGCTCAGGGAAGTCAGAGTTCATATAACACCCGTGTTCTCAGAGTTTTATCATCCTCATGAGGGTGAAAGATGAGAGCCAAATCCTGCAGTTCCTCTAATGACCACCAGAGGCTCCACCAGCGTCCCCACAGACTCCATGTTAAAATTCACAGCAGAAATAAACACAGCTTGATACACACACCGCTTTGGTCTCTGTAGATAATCCCCCCTTCATAACACCTGTACAGGGTTAAAGTTTACACTATTAAGGGCGTGGCCTCTTTGACTGACAGGTCAGCTAGCTCCCAGCCGTCTGCGAGGCTTCACCTAAACTGCACCTCATTTTTAAGCATTTTTAAGTGATTATCTTAGTGAGCACAGATTTTGTGACAATCCCATACAGTCTGGGGATTCAGGTTGATAACCATCTAGCTAGCATTAGCTGGTAGTTTAGCTGATAACGCATGATACCCTCTGATCCAAAAATGGGCCATCTTGGTTCCCAAAGAAGATGGCAGAGGTCACAAAAACTACAGCTGAAGTTTCATATCGAGTCCAGAAACTTTTATATATAGTCTAGGGCAGGGGTCACCAACCTGTGTGAAAGTCAGAGCTACTTCTTGGGTACTGATTAATGTGAAGGGCTACCAGTTTGACACACACTTCTGAAATAACAAATTTCCTCAATTTAACTTTAATTATATGTTATATATTCATCTATGTAAAGACACTGATTATGTTAATTATTTTTCACCATCATTATAAAGAATGAAAGTAGGTGGGAAACAGATAAATATCTTTTTGCCGCCATGTTTTCGTCATCTCCTCACCTTTGCTGGTCTTCACGGCAACTGTTTCCGTGGAGACCAGCTAGCGCTGATCTAATATTTAAAAATAAACAGTTTTTTATATATTATCTCTAACAAATTGACACCAATGCAATTGTGATTTAAAAAAAATTGCAACAAAAAATAAAAATAGATGCATCTTACTGGTTAGTTGTTATAGTGAGCTATTTTTAGAACAGGCCCGCGGGAGACTCATGTGGTCCTTGCGGGCGACCCCTTGTTGGTGACCCCTGGACTAGGGGGTAACTAGGGAGTAGCAGGTCTGTGGAGACCCAGGAATCAACTTTACTTGTTAACAGTTTCTGTATCATCAGGACCAGAGACAGCCAAATGATCTCAAAGAGGTTAAATTTAAATTTAAGAAGAAAATAGTTTGGGAATTCAGGGACTCACAGGGCATGCAACCTAATTTCTCAATGGTGCGACTAAAAAAAAATCCTAGGTTGCACTGGTACGAACAGCCATTCGAGTAAAAAGAAAAAAAAAAAAAGTCTCCACAACTCTGAAAGTCTCCATGTGGTCAACAACAAGCACACATTATGCCCATCATGGTCTAAACCAATCAGAGATAGTCAAGGGCAGGACCTCTCTGATTGGCTGTGGTCCAGATATTCCTGTGTGTGTATGTTTGAAAGTGCAGGTGGATAGAGAGAGGTGAGCAGCCTGGGCCTGATAGAAGTGGATGTAGCTGTGGGTGATGAGAAACCAGGAAAAGAAGCATTGATAACTTTTTTGTTAAGTTAAGCCTGATCTGTCTGAAATTCACAGCCAGCGCTCTGACACGGAGCCATCAACCTCTCAGGTGATGTCTCACACTGGGCCGGAGACGGCGTCAGATAATGAGCTACGTACGATCGACTCTGAGCCAGAGCCCACTGACAGGAAAAGGGGGAAAGTGTACCGTAAATACTGGACTATAAGCCGCTACTTTTTGCACAAGCTTTGAACCCTGCGGCTTATTGTCCGGTGCGGCTTTTCTAAGGCTTTTTCATGATTTTTGTGACATCGTAAGAGGATTTGTTTTGGTTTGTTCCGCCATTTTGCCTGGCGGAAAGGCATGTGATCAGACATCGAAAAGAGTGATATGTTGGTCACATGTCCGTCCGCCAACCAAAGTAGTGCCGTACGAATTAGCGCGAAAAAGAGACTAGATTAGCAAGCTGGCTCTCGCTGGCCCTGTACCCATATCTGCAGCAGGTCTCCAAGGTGAACAGCCTCTGGCATGTTAGAACAAGGCAGCTAAGGGAAGTCGGCAAGTCAGATCCATTTTGGGATAAGGATTCGCTCTAAGGGCTGGGTCGGTCGGGCGGCGGTGCGCGGCCCACTTTGTGGGGCTCTTCCGAGGCTGGTGGAGCAGTCGCTCCGTTGCCCTTCACCTGCAAGGCGGGCCGTGCACCGCCGCTACTAGCAACTAGCCCGCTAGCGCTACTAGCCGGTGTAGTAGCGCTGGCTAGCGCTACTAGCC
>VURO01038281.1:0-21550 GCA_015108175.1 Pelvicachromis taeniatus
GAGACTAGTTCACAGTACACACACACACACACACACACACACACACACACACACACACACACACACACACACACACACACACACACACACACACACACACACAAATCGCGCTGCTCTGGGTCTTTTTCTGCTTTGTCTTCTGCCTTTATTGTATCTTTTTTTGTTTACTCCACCTGTCCTCACTCCACCCTGTGTCACTGGTGCAAATTAACTTTTACAAGACACAGGGAAATCAATCATAAAACGTATATTGGTAATATATAAAATAAAATAAAAATTGATTTGATAATGCAATAATACTTATCGACCAAAAATAAAGGATTGTCTTTGTCATACTCTCTTCTCATGGGCTTCCTTTAGGTTTGCACAGATGTGAACTTTTCCACTGGAAACTAATGAGCTTTTTCCATAATATTTCCATAATATATGCAGTGTACCTATAAACATGATTTGGATTACTATTTTCTTTTACCAAAACTATCTGTATTAATGCATGTTAACAACATTAATCCTGCACATTAACCATGTGATGGGAAATGACTCTGGTGAGTTAAGAATGACATTAGTCTTACTACTGTTACAACTGAAGAGTCACAACTCCAACATCAAAGGACACTTGATAAAAAGAATGGGCTTACTGTCATGGTCCCTGTGCTTGCCCAGCTGGCCCACAAATGTTTTTGTTTTGGTTTTGACTTTCTCTTTCCCTCACATCTGTCTGGGTGGAGCTCATCACGGGCTCCCGCCCTTGGCCCACACACCTGCAGCTAATCACTCACCTGTGGTCCCTCACTCTGTTTGCTGGCTACTTCATAAGGCAGTGCCTCTGATCTACTCATCGCTGGACTATGAGTTAAAGACGTTAGTGTAATTCTGGCTCTGCTAATCTTCTGTATCTCTCTGTGCTTTCTCTGGTTGTGACGTTCATCTCATCCCAAACTGTAACCAGATTTCCTAGTTAAGAATGTCATTCTTAACTCACCTGTCTTGGTACCCTGAACCTTGGTACCCTGAGCGTGAGTGTTCCAAGGGTGGCGTAGCGTGTGTGTGTGTGTGTGCAGAGGAGGAATTCCCTGTGTGGAGCGAGTGAGCTAGAAGTGAATGTGCGGAGCAGAACAAGTGTGAAGATCCCCGTTCCCTAAAACCCTGTGGACCCCTGGAACCCTGGCCTTTCTCATCTGCAAGGCATGCATGCCTTGCTGAATTACAAGTATGGCTTGTGATTCAGCATGACAATCTTTTCCATAAGTACTCCAGACATTCTTTGGTATCATGCTCTCATCTGGTGGTGAGACAGGAATGATCTCTTCAGAGCGCAGGCCTTGGTGGTGTAGTATAATGGTTTTGTGCTGAGTAGACTACAGGGCTCCCTCTTGGCCCAACCAACGAGATTGAAAAGGATCGACTTAGCAGCAGGAATTGCCAGAAGGAGGTCCATGATGATAGTTGACCTTCTTTAGGATTCTAATCTGGATTTTCTGCCAGGATTTACTTCTACAGTCTTTTGCTTGATTACATATGACTCCATGCTAGTGGAGTTTGAAATCAGGGATCTTTACAAATTGCGTTCTCTGGGTTGACTAGCTCCATCTCCCCATTAGGGTTATTCATATTAAAGTATATACATGGTTATGTGTGCTAGTGTCATTGTAAATGCAGCTGTTTCTTATCGACTATTACACAATATGTAACACAATGCATAATTCATTTGCTACTTTCGACTGCACCTTGTGTATGTAGGGCTGCCGGGCCTAGAGAGTTATCATTCAGCTTGTAATCATGTCTTAAACTGGAGAACCTTCAGCACCACTGATGTATGTCTTGCTTTCTCAGGGTGAGATGTTTCAGCCTGTTGATGTCTGGTTGTATAGATTGTAATCACATCTTCACTTGAGTAAAAAATAAAAAAATAAAATGCTTTTTACTTACTGCCTTGTAAGTTAGTAAGACATTACGATTTTCTGTATTTTTTATTTGATTAATATAACAGCCTTCCTTGAGTTACTAAAATAACGTGTCTGAGGTAAGTGGCACATTTCAATTGCTTTATTTCAATCACAGTTCTTGGCAATTCAAGACTGACGTATTAGTCACTAGTAGTAAAATTCAGAGTACTGGTCATCTTGTTCTGAGTATGGATTTTACATCAAAAGATCAATGGACAGGTCATCTGATCCATGACATGGTACAAGTTGGGAAAAAAAAGACAAGAAAGAAAGACTTCAATAAAAAAGAGGGGAAAAAAAGGCTTTAACAGTGTGTGTGTGTGTGTGTGTGTGTGTGTGTGTGTGTGTGTGTGTGTGTGCGTTCCAACATTAGTGGAACAGTGGGATAGCATCTGTGTCCTTGACAAGAAGGTATGTTCCTCTGCCCTCTATAGGACCTGCTGTCCCTTTGTACCTGCTGTACAGTAGACAGACTCATTAACTGAACAAGAGGAGACACACACACACACACACACACACACACACACACACACACACATATATATATATATACTCAGAGAACACACTCACATTGTACTCCACCTGGAACATCTGTTAATTAATGACAGTTGCACTGACATGTGAGTGGATCAGGTTGAAAACGCCGGTATGTGTGCGCATGCCTAGACACTCCCTAGAGTTATCATGTGATGTGTATTCAGCTAATTTAGTGCAAAATATCACTTCTCAGTGTTTGAACATTGTGCAAGTTGTCCATTTTTTGTAAGTTTCTCTCTTTTCATTTTTGCACAAAAGGTGACTAAGTGACTTTGTATGTGGATCCAGTCGGTGTTTACTGGGTTCAGTTTTAAGTTATGAAACAGTTTATAACAGATACATTATGTGAATATGTTACCTACTTAATCTCTTGTATTTCTTACTTTTAATCCAAAGCAAAGTTAATTAATCAGTCGGACCACCTCTCTTGCGCACATTAAAATATTTCAACATCAACCGTTTTGGCTGCTATTAAAGATGACTTCTTAGTCAGGGTCTTAGTCAGGAACACCAAGATAATAACAGTCAAAATGTTCGGTTTCATAATGCTAAATGGGATTTTACTAACCGATGAGTGACATACAAGACTGTAATTGTGCCAGGAGCATGCTTGTTGTGTTTCGACATTCACAGAGTTACGCACCATGAACCATGCACCATTTTGTGAATTTTTGTGGCTTATAAGGGAGAACATTTACTCACACACAGCTCAAGTTCTTTGGCTACACAAAAGCATAAAATCTGCCCCATCTGCCAGAATAGGCTCCCTGTGAGTTGGCACTCTTCTTCAAAATAAAATGTAAGTGTCAGAGTATTGGTAGAGTGAAGCAGCTCTCCCATGTCAAATCTACAAACACAAGGAATCACAATGAACTTGGAATGGTCCAAACTTAGCAGGAGGGCCAAAAACAAAATTATGCACACAGACAAGATAATCAGATAGTGTATGGCTTTTACTTTTGTATGGGCCTGGTCTCTGATTTGTTTTATTACACCTTGTATTTAGCAGTAAACACATTCACAAAATGTTACTGATATGGTAAACTGCTTACCATGTTACCATTACAGGTAACCAAACCTGTAAAGGGAACACTGGTGCCACTAACTGCACAACCTTAAAATGACCATGTTTACCAAACGTAGACTTATCTTCAGACTTCATCGCTTGCTGATGCACATTTTACTCACCAGGCTGAATTTGAAGCTCAGATAAAGTCTGTTGGTATTTAATGTTTGCCAAATATATAATATCTAAAAAAGAGCATCCTCTCACATACAAACAAAGCAAAGCAAACAGCGCTCTCTTTCTATGCTCCATCTGTGCCTGCGTCTCCTCTTCCTCTTATTGACTGAAAAGAGGCAACACGCTATCATGCTATTTTTTTTTAATGTCTCTCCCACACATTTTTGCAACCGCCATGTTTGCACATCATAGCCTTTGATGGCGTCTCAGTGATGTCATACATTCGATGTGTGGGCTGTTACAAGCTGCCACATCGGAGGTGTCATGTTTGCGTGCTGTTATGTTTTTCACCCTGTTTTGAGGAGCAAATGAGCTCAGAGTGAAAATAATAATGACCTAACAGGAAACTCCAATTGGCAGATTTCTTTTTGGTTCTGATCATTTAATGTGTGATGATTTATCCATTCTAATGCATTATATCTGATCATGACTGTGAGTGAAAAAAAAAAAGAATAATTCTGCTTATTTTATGCCAAGATATTTTATTTTTTATTTTTGAGGAAATAAATAGTAAATAGCACAAACTGGGCAGTTAAGAGAAGGGTCGTGAAACCGACGTTAAGGCCAAAACAGTTTTGTTACAATTAATATATTTATTATAAAATATTAATACACTAACATGATTTACATTGACTTGTTTTCCCATCAAGAGAAAGTTTGTGTTCAACTGTTTCACGTCACCCTTTATATGTTTTAGCATGCTGAGGCTGTACGGTACATGGTACAGGCTGAGATTTTCAGTGTTCTGCTACAAAGTCCTGAGTGTCTTTGGTGGAAATGATAGAAGCTGTGGCCGGTGCCAGCATGCCAGCTCATTGCATTGAAAATGCAGATGTTTCTGGACATATTAACACAATCTTTGCACTTGCTACATTAAACTCCCTGCATCTTTGTTCTCTTTCCAAAAATGAAAAGCAAGTTGAGGTTGTCTTTTTGACACACTGGAGGACATCCAGCGTTCTCCTGCAGAGCTAGAGTGCAAGGGCATGTGACGGGCCTTTCAGTGAGCAATGTAAAAATAGTAACTGCGGTGAAAATTGTTCAGAAGTGTAGAGAAATTTACCTTGGTGCTGGCCACATTTAAATCAGGTGTAACTTTTCATTTACATGGGACTGGTCACAGAACAAGAGACACAGACACAGACAGAAGTTAACAACTATGCTAACAAGATGCTGGAAATACAAAGCCAGGTGTCTGGATCGCAAACTCTTGATAAAAGATGGACATTGCTTTCAGATTTACATGTAGTAGCGCTTTCTAATGGTGAGTGGGGAGTGACGCTTACTGTTGCAAAACAAAGTCCATTTGTGTAAATGTATAACTGAGCATGTGCATTTATTACATTACATAGTGAGTATAGTCACAGTTCTGGGCCATGGTACTTGTGTCTGTGGCACAGTGTGATGTACATTTGCACAACCAGTAGAAATGCAGAATGACAAGCAGCTAGTGCATATATGTGACAACTGTGAGAAACTGCAAAAAATGACATATTATTAGAAGGCATATTAGAAGGAGGAGGCATGGCACAGAAAAAAACTACTACTGTGTTCAGAAAGTGGCCATTGTTTGCAATAGCTAATATTAAATGCTTATGATAATAAAATGTAACTCTAATATTAGTAGGCTACTTGCTAACCTAACATTTTAGTCTATGTCTGGTCAGCAAAATCTCTGATTTTTGTTGTTAATTAAGTATGTGGGTTGATTACTTTGTTTTGGTATCAAACTGGATAAACTAAACAAAATTTCTGGTATTGCGACATTCCTCCTTTGTTGATGACAGGAATGAATTACATCATGTGTTTGTGCTGTTGTCGTACATTAAGTTTTTAGGCAGTATTGCACCTTTTTCTATAGTCAGTGAAGCGTATGTGTTTGTGTAGGAGCCTAACTGAGCAGCACCTGTGATGAGTGGTGATGGCATTAGTTATTCACAGAGGGAACCAGCTGCTCTCGCCAAATGTAGTTTTATGACATTTTGTGAAATAATCACACACACAGTAATGCTTCTAACACACACACACACACACACACACACACACACACACACACACACACACACACACACACACACACACACACTGATAACTGCCTCCTGAGATTACACAAATGGGCTTCTAGGAAGTTTAGGAAAACTTTTGCAGAAATAAAATCCAATAAAAGCCCGACTTAAATGTAATTTCTTTTAAATGAAAGACTTGAAGAACTTTTTGTTTTTTGGAACACATTACTAGAAATACTTGTACATGTATTTTCTGATGAGGAAACTGAACATGTACCTTATAAAGCAGTGGGCGGCTGTAAGTACCCAGTTCTTATGAATAAGAGTACGACCGCAGGTATGGGAGAATGTGGGTTCTGGCTGACTGGTCGGCCAGACCTGAAATAAGCAGAGAAGAAACTCACTAGACATGATGAAGATGATTAAATGTGATGAACAGCATTGAGTTATGGCTCAGTTTACTCTCAGATCTGTAAGGTCAGTCAGTGAATTAATACAGGATACAGAAAAGGACACTGATATCAGTGAGAGGAAGCTGTAACTGTACAGGTTATGTACTCTTGAGGCTTTTTGATGCAGTTTGTTTCATCTTTCTGTGAATTTTCCTCACTGACACATGGAGATTCTCACCTGCATGGACACTTGCCAGGGCCAGGAGTGTGGTGTGGCTGGCTCTCCATTCACAATACGTGACACAACAGCAGGAGGAATGGCTGGTTAACCCACATGTGCTTGGCCAGTCTGGAAAGGCAAACACCCACGTGTACAGAGTCTCTCGAGAAATGATTTGTTTGTGTACTGTACACTCTACACAAACCTACACAAACAAATCTGTGCATGTGTAAATAAAGCCTGAATAGATGGGACATATCAGCAGCTAACAGACTTGTGTTTTTCAAAATAATTTTCCAGTCATATCAGGTTAAAATGTGTGACGTGTCTTAATGATTCTGGCTTTTACTAATACAATGTCTTTATCTTCATTCAAAAATAATACCACGCTCCTGCGGCAAAATTCAGCTAATTGATGTCACAACATGGACATGCGTGAAGATATAAATGTATTAATCTAACTAAACTGCCCCAGTTACTCTTATCACACATTTTCTTCCATTGTACTCATTTTAATTGCATCATTCTATTCACAGGGCGACCCTGCAAGAGTCTGAGTGAGTAAAATCTCCTAGGTAGTGGAGCCCAACTATTTTCAGCTATTGGTTTGGCAGGGCCCTGCGCCACCTGGGGCTCATCGGCAATTGAAGAATGGAAATCAGGTGACAACCGGCAAGTTAGTAAAGTCGGCACATCAAATCAGCTTGCGGTAATGCACATCTGGGAGCTTGTAAAGAGGGTTTGAAGAAGGAATAAGGCGAAATCATGAAGCAGATGAATGTGTGAAAGGTGACTGTGCAACAGCTGTGTGAAACTCTTATCTGGGGTCAGTTTGATTGGCTAGTGGGAAATACTGCCCAGCTGAAAGTGTGTTAATTAAGATTATGAAACACAAAACAAAGCGATTGATTTTATAAAATAGCTGCAGGTATTGTAACCGTGCTGTGATAAATTGCACGTCCTTTGTTCCAATCCCGACAGAGCTCCACTGTCCCTAATTATGGCAAGTGCTGACTGACTGTTTAAGTACTTGCAGCAGTGTTTAACAGCGATGTTAAATGCAGCGTGCTAATTTATTGTTTTGCCACTCGGATTCAGTGTGACACACTGACAACATGACATTTGATATATTGCTGCCTTTTTAAGGTTGTCATTGCTAATTTATTAGCAAAGAAATGCTTCTTTGCGCTCACAGTCGACACTATATTCTACCGAAAGACCTTTGAGCCATCTAATGCTACGGGGAGCAAAGTATACTGTAAAAAATGTACGTAAAAATTACAGTAAATAGCTGTGAAATGGCAAATGACCATTAAATCAAAAAGAGTAACTGATTGTAATATATATGTTAAATTTCTGTAAATCGACAAATGGTAAATAGCTTTTATTTTTACACTGTTAATGTGTTGAAAATACATTAATTTACAGTTATATGACACATTGTCTTTGAAAACAACAGAAAAAACTAAGACTGTAATCAGGTTAACTGAATGTCCGTTGTTTTCACATGAATTACCCATAAACTATTTTACGATTTATTTTTAAATTAATAGTTATTTACTGTAAAAATAAAATATGATTATTGACTGTGAAATTTATGGTTACAAAAACAGTACAACGTTTTGTATTCTGCATTGACAATTTATTTTTCACGGTGAAATTCCGTAAATTCTACTTTTTTTTTTTTTTTTTTTACAGTGATATGTGAGACAAGCTAGCGAACTGGAAATCTTAAACAGTTCACCACAACAGTCTTTGCATAACTGACAGAAATAAATGGATTGTTTATGAGTTCAACACGTATCAGTTGATTTATTTTCCATAGAAAAGTGTGGATCGATGCAGCTTCAACTATGCAGTCTAGGTGCTGTTTTTAAACGGTGTGAGGCTGGAGCAGATACTCGACCTATGATGATGTTGTCCCAGGGATTGGGCTGAACAGATGGCTCAGTTGGAGCAGGCAAGCTGGGGTTTGTTGTCCAGTAGGCCCTGAAACCTTTAGCTTCAGTAAACTGGTCTGTATGGAAACGAATCAGCAGCCTGTTGCCGTTTGTCTGGATGGGATCAGGTAGTCCCACAAAACTGACCTGAAAGGTTTGATGACAAAAAAAGGTTGTCCACAGCTCAGAAGTGACACAAAAAAAGCTTCTTCAATTAACTGAAGCAGTACTCTCAGTTGCTTTCCCCAAATTATTTCAGGAGCAGACATTGGTAGCTTTAAAAAAAAATGCTTACCATAGCTATGAATCATTGTAGTAGTCAAACCATTGATGTCATAGACCATTATGTTATCATAACACGTGGATGTTAGGGAATCTTTGGTGAATGTCAGCATGATTTTTTTCCCTAAAGGCACATTGATGTTCCACATGCACTCGGTGTTGGCCTTGTAATTCATGGGTCAGTCCTAGGACTTGATAACTCCGGTTTCCTCCTTTGAAGAAAAGCCACAACCTAGGATTTCTGAAACAGGCAGAGGAAATGAAAGAAAACTGCATGAGAGCCATAAGGTACTACTACGAAACATAGCAGTGAATGTAACTGGCTATTTACTGCATTGCATTGTACAGAAATAAGTATAACTTGATTGATATGATTGGTGCTTGAACTTTTTTGTTCAGTAGATGTGCAGCTGCAAACTTTTCTCTGGCTTCATAATTGTGGTTAAAAGAAATAAAGGAGTTTTATCATTTTCTTTGGATGCTTGTCACTGTGCACTCCTGCGCTTTGACAGAGCTCTCCTTACTTATGCAACAACTATATTTCTATGCTAATTCCAAAAGGCACAAAAACAGCATTGCGCACGAGTAAAGCACGGTAGTGGTAGCATCATGCTTTGGAGCTGGAATTTTTCAGCTGGAGCTTTAGTCAAGGTGAAGAGAATTACAAACCGTTCCAGATATTTGTCTTTGTTTTGATACAAACCTTCAGGCTAGACAGATGAAGATGAAGAGGGGTTTTGCCGTTCAGCAAAGCAGTGACACAAAGCATACAACAGAAAAACTGGCTTTACCAGAAGAACATTAGTTTTGTAACAGCAAAGCCAGGACCCAGACCTGAACTCAGGTGAAAATCTGTGGGATGAGTCGAGGAGGACTGTGCACAGGAGATACTCTTGTACTCTCATAGATTTGGAGTGGGGGCAAATATTGCTAAGTTGCGATGTATCATGGTGACAGATGCCTACCCAAAAAGCAAGAGTTGCTTCAAGCAAGCATTAATATAACTTTGTGAATGTTTATGCAACCAGGCTATTGTAAGTTTAAACAGATTAAAAGGTCTAAATGTGTTTTTGAATTGAATTATATCGGTTATAGATCACATTAAAGGTGTGAAAAATTCTGACACGATTTATTTATTTTAACAGCCTGGCATTTTAACAGGGGTGTGTAGACGTTTTATATCCACTGTAAATATGTGACGGAGGAGGAAGAATTTTATGTTCTGTCTAAATGAGGTGCTGTACTGCTACAGCATTATGTGCCTCAGGTGTGGAGGTGCTTCTGTGTGCGTGTGTGTGTATGTGCATGTGTGTTTTGCACTCGAGTGTATTCATCAGCGCTCAGTACCTGTGATATCCTCAGGGTACACAGCCTCCCACTTGGCAGAGAATCCGCGGTTTGTGAGGCGACTGTCAGACTGGAAGGTCACATTGTGTCACTGGCGCTGACCACCACTGGGGGAAGGATGGAGCCACAGTGTGTGCCTGGATGAGCGAGGGGAAGGACAGAGGAAAAGGGAGAGGAATGAGAGAATGAAACCAACCATTTATGGCAACAGAGAAGAAGAGGAGAGAGAAATGAGCAAAACATGTTGCAAATTAAGACGATCCCTTCCCTTAGTTAAAAAAGAAATCAGCATATATTATTGGCAGATACACATGCCACATTATTAGGAACACCTGGCTGGGATTACAGGACTGCCATATTGACATGGCAGAACCATGCACTTGCTGTTGATTTGTGGGTTTCACTATTTATTGTGATGCAGATCCGTTCCAAAGGTGCTCAGCTGGTGACTGTGCATGCCATTTGAGTCAAGCAAAACACGTGCAAGAGACCAATCCGAGATGGTATGGGCTCTGTGACATGGCGTGTTATTAGGAGATGAACATACAGAGGCATGGTCAATGATGATACTCATCTAGACTGTGTAGACTTTAAATGATGCTCAGCTGGTACTAAGAGGGACAAAGTGCGCCAAGAGTGCATCTGTCTTAATTACTCTGCAACTCTGTAGATGCATATTGTGAGCATGATGACTTATAAACAATACAATAGGCACATTTTATCCTTAAACCAAAGGTACTTCATGTGGACTACATCAGCTGATCAGAATTCGGAGCACTTTACAGTAATTTCTTGATCCCCTCCTGAATTTGTGACGTTACTCACTTATAAACAAATGAAAAGTCTCTACTTTTGATTGTAGTTTCATTTTTATGGAGGAAGACAGAATAACCAAAAGTTAGAAATTGATTTGTGTGTCATTGAGTGGAATAAGTATTTGATTCCCAAGCACAACATGACTCACTCCATGGTTGAATAATCCTTGTTGGCAAGCACAGCGGTAAGGCATTTATTGTAATCTTTCACCAGGTTTGCAAACATCTCAGGAGGGATCCTGGCTCACTCCTCTTTACAGAAACTCTAAATCCTTTAGCTTTCTCGACTGCCACTTGTTAACACAAAGCTTCAGATTTTCTATAGGACTGAGCTCTCTCTACTCCACTCCATGACCTTAATGCGCTTCTTCTTTAGCCATTCCTTTGTTGCCTTGGCGATATGTTTTGGGTCATTGTCATGCTGTAAGACCCATCCATGACCCATCTTCAGTGTTTTGTCTGTTCTCCTGTACATGAGCAGGGGAACCTTGTGGGGGCTGAAATATTACAGTCCACATGGGCACACAGACAGATTCACGCATGGTGAATCAGCTTTTAACTGTTTTTTCCAATGCACCTTGTGAATGTGCACAGTAATGATTGCTGGTCCTATAAAAAATGCTGTATGTCCTGAGATAAAACTTTAAGATAAAACAGATAATAGACAGAAAGCAAACACATACACGTTGATAGTCTGTGTAATCATTTGAAAGTGAGTTTATTTCTAGTGGGATCTAGCATTATACACCTTTCATATCATACCCAGTCATTTAAAAAAAAAAACTTAAACATAAATATACTATGATTTGTGACCATTAGAAAGTAGGGAGAAAGTGAAATGCTGAAGCACAGTCAAAAAACGTAGTCCCACACAGTACAGATTGAATGTTGTGTTACGTCTTCTTCTTGAAAGCTTTTTTTTTTCTTTTTCTTTTGATTTAGTCCTCTTTGAAATTATCTTTAAAGTTAATGAAGCTTTCACAGTGTCCTGGTTTTGGGCGTAAATAACTCAAGGTCTTTTGGCATATTTCTAATTGTTATTATTTGTGTTTTGTGCACAGAAACATATGCCCTAATCTAAAAGTATGCCGCACTAAAATACCATTTGCTTATCTGTGAGTGTTTCACAGAAAGAGTGCATCTCAGTGCTTTAGTCCTTGAGTACTGAGTATAGATAAAGCTGTATCAGCCTCACTGCAGCCCCTGAAGTGAATAATGAGAGGTAATTTATAGTTTGCTGTGCTCTGTGTGACCCAACTCCTAATCAACAGATTTACAGATGCAGGAGAGCGGCTGCCTCACATTCATGTGCTCCTGTCACAGGTCAGCCAAGCTAAATTGCAAAAAAATAAGTATGCAGTATGTAGTCAACTTTATTTCTGAGGAAAAAATTATACAAGACAATGCAATCAGTGTTCAACAACAAAATAGAAGTTATGGCTATGCGGGGGGTGCGGTCGTGGTGGGTGCGGTCGTGGTGGTGGTGGTGGGTGCGGTCGTGGTGGGTGCGTTCGTGGTGGGTGCGGTCGTGGTGGGTGCGGTGGTGGTGGTGGTGGGTGCGGTCGTGGTGGTGGTGACAACAACAGGAGGAAGGCTGGACTTTGTGTATGTTGCACTGAATCCTTTTGAAGTCAGACTGTTGTCAGATTTGAAGCGGACCACCATCGTGTTGCTGCCGATCTCCAGTGGTGTCGGCATGCTTCCACCACATAATTTACCTGCAATGGATTACACCTCTGTGTAAAAGCGATAAACACTTACACAGCCTTGGGTAAGAACAACAGCATTTCCACATTTCAGCTTTGACACTGGTAGCTCCTACGTGTTGCTTGAGAAGTGAAGTCAGATGGAGACAGATTTAAATTAATTAAGTTTAAAATAGACTCCAGAAACTTGGCCCATCGTACAGCTTCTCAAACTTTTAATTGAGCTCATCTTTTATTCATGGCCCTACACAGTTGACATTGTTAATGTTGAACAAAGCCCACAGTCTATTCTGACATTTTAACACATCCCTTTTTCCTCTTAGTCACATATCCAGCTTTGATGTAAACTCTACTGATGAGTGAAAATATTTTGGCATGTGTAGAAGAGCTGTGGATTTTGTTTGTGTTTTGTGTCATGCTTACCTGCTGACTGAGGGCTGTCCTTGTAATCATAGACCTGAACAAAGTCTCCACAGACTTCACTGACCAGGTCAAAAGAAGTGAATGTCAGTCGGACCGTTTCACCTTCAGGCACTGTGATTCTCCACTGATTCAAAGAGCAAACACACACAAAGAGTGTGAAAGGCTGTGCCTGCTATGGATTTATAATAAAGGCTTTTTTAAAGAGAGCCTATTATGCTAATTTCCAGCTCCATGTTTATCATTCTTGACTCTTGTACAGTAGCTTTTCACCATTCACCCTCTAGCAAACAAGACGCTTTAACTTTTTTCCATTTAAGTCAACTGCCTTCTGATTGGCTGCCCCTTGCAAATATGTTTGGGTGGATCTGTGTCCCTGAAAGGACCATGTTAAGGAAATTAACACTTATTGACATCAGCAGACTCAAGAGTAGAACTAACTGTCTGAAGTAGAGTGTTCAGAGCAGTCTGAAACACGAGCTTTACTTGCAAACACACTGACATTATTCTTTTAAACACTGACCACATTTAATATGAGCATCCATCATTTTAACTGTGCATATATGATGGAAAATAACAAAAGGCTTAATATTTGCCATTTAAAATCATTCTGATGTAGTTTCAACAATGCACAGCACAGCCATCTGCATCACTCCTCATGTTCTCCTTCTACTAGTCTCATGGTTTCGACATAGGCTACTGTAACTCATAAATAATTCTATCACCGACTCTGCTCTTGTTTGGACAGACGGTGATCTGTCGAGCTCAAGCTCAGCCAGATGAAATCATGATGACAGCCAAATAATGCCATATGACTCCACATCCAAACCCAGCATGCAAAGCTGCACATCTGAATACACTCTGATTTATTTAGATGCATTAATGAATGATCTGAACCACAAACGCCGTCTGGGTGAGAATCTGAAATGTCTAGGCTCGTCTAGGAATGCTAATACATCACTGTCATCACTGTTATATGATATATTTATAATTGTGCATATGTAGAATAAGAGTATATATCTTTACCAATCAGATTTTAGACAAAAAACCTTTAAGTGATGTTCAAAGTTAGGTGTTGTAACCTATATCCATATCTATATCCTATATCTAAATCTATTCAAACAGACAGCAGATATCAGTGGAAATTATAGGAAGCAGTAAGAGCACATTTTTACTATTTGCAATGTTGCAGTATACTTACTATCCTTCAGTATAAAGAACTATAAGGCAATTAGCTCAGCTTTACAGTGAAATCAAGTGGAACCACTTGTCTTTTTTAAATGTAACATTCAAAGCCTCCTTAGTCTAACTTTAAAGTTTTAAAGCTGTTTAGCTCTGTTGCTTATCTGGTCGCATCACTTTAATATCCTAAATTAGCTATTTTTGTAGATGTGTGTAAACAACCAAATCTCTGCTAATACAAATGTGCATGAAGCTTTTTTTACATTTTCCTGAATTAGCTGTGTTTACACTGCCCCTGGATCTGAACACTGTAACTGCATTTGAAAGTCAAGATACGGTGCTTTAGGAAATCACTGGAGCTTGGCTGCTTACTTACAAAGTAAGTGCTGCAGCACCTCTCTAATGATGTAAACTTTCATTTTTCAGATTCCTTTTTGTGTGCAGATCAAACGAAACCGACAAACATGTTAATTAGTGAATTTTGGACGTGTGTTTTTGAACCTTGGAGACAGGTAGGGTGGTTTGTTTGGGTTTTTTTTTTCTTTATGATAATCAGGCTAATTATCTAAGTGGGTTTATTATGACTGACCTCCTTCAATATAAATGTCTGCATGGAAAATAAAATCTGATATAAAAATGTCAGTTATAGCCGCTTTAGCATAAATTCCACACTGCAGTGTGATACAGTCATGTAAGGGTCATTGGTGCTTCTTCAGATGATTCATATATTTAGATTATTTTTATATTTGCTTTTAATTGACCTGTTTTCTAATTTCTAATTGCCTTTAAATAGCTTCATTTTTATCTCTTCATAAATGTTTTATACGTTGCTTGTTTCCTGTCTTGTCCTGTGACAATGCATTAGATTTTTAACTTTTGTTTTGAAGGTGTAGTATAAAGTTAATTATTATTATTATTCAGATGTATAATCTTAGTCTTAAGGAAATGCTGTTGGATGTGAGCTGGAGTTTGTGTGTTTTAGGTCATGTGTGTGGCTCTACCTGGTACAGCGCTCCGTTCGGGTAGTTTTGCTCCGGGAAGCCGGGCGTCATCAGATTCCCCTGATCACCTTGGAGAAAGCCGCCGGCTCCGGCTATTTCTGGCAGCAGGGATGAAGGGCACTTCATTTCCACAGATAGTGCAAGGATACCCACAGCACACCCCTCCACCTACCCACCCCAGTTTTGATTGTCTATCTATTACCCCTCGTCTCACCGTGCACCCATCCCTACAACATTCACTTTCCAGGTCAATCGTGTAATGTAAGACAGAGATCAAACATTATGTCGAGCTTATTTCCTCGATGAAGTCATTTCTTATAGTCTTACCTGATGTGAGCTGTGGAGCCACAGCTTTGTAATGCGCCTTGAATCCTCCGTCTGTTTTTCTGTCATTGGCGTCAAAGTAGACTGTCAGCTGGTTTGTCAGCGACACCACTGGCTTCGGTTTATTGTAGCCACAGTATTTACCTACAAATATCACACAAAAGATGTAGCTGGTTTATTATAGGCATTGTCCAACTGGTAGTAGAAAGCTCTATAGTTACAATGATCACAAAGAAGCACAACAAACCTGAACGACCACAAAAGGAGTAAATCATGACATGAATGTTTTGTTGCTTTCAGTCTAGATGTCTCTTTTATGTGCCGTGTAGGAGTGATCAGAAGCCTTTCACATGTATGTGTCATGGGGAGGTACAAATAGCACCTATTAACAGTTATGATGTAAAATTAGAATGACTTAAAGCTGTTTATTTGGTGTCAGATTATCACTATAAATGACAGTGAGTTATGAAATATGCTGCCAATAAAAGAGGGCTTTACTGTAGTTTTAAAGACTTACAGCAGAACAATGGGCATTGATTTCAATCACTTTTGCATTTTTCATATCATTTTCATTTTTCTTGCAACAAGTTCACATGATGTGTCTTTTTTTCTTAAACAAGCATTTTTTTCTCTAGTTTATCAGGCCCTGATTTTCAGGTTCAGTAACTTCACTAATTGACATTAAAAGGTTATTAGGCTCTGAATGAAATGTCGTTTTGTTTGCACTTTCCAAAAATGTGACTTAAGTGAAATGATTTGAAATCCATGTACACTTTCCCTATGCAGAAACCTCTAAGTCCATCTCTTGGAAGTGGTTGCAACATCATTAAAGACACAACTGTAAACATTACAATGATGAAAGCAAAATTAACCTCCTAAGACCTGAACTCGTTCATGGCATGCATTTTTAATTTCTCTTTGCTATTTGGGCTGATTGGGACCTGATGAATGTAAAAACAAAGAATTACCAGATTTGTATTTTTTTTTTACCTGATTTTTGTTTCTGAGAAAAATGAGATCCACATATGAGGACATTCGTTTTAAATTTCGATTGAACAGTGGCAGTATAATGTCCTCGTAAGAGGATTTCAGGCCCTTGTAGCGCAAAATGTTGTATTTTGGTTTAAACAACAAAATGTGATGTCCACATATGTGAACGCCAGGTCCTAGGAGGTTAAGAATGAAACACTGGACAAACTGCTGTAAAACCACACACTGCACTGTGTGACTAGATAACAATAACCACACAAGGCAACCACATACAATCAACTGTATAAACAAGAAATGGTAAGCAGAGGAAATTCCATAATAAGTGGAGATATTATCTGAATTTCAGGAGCGGGACCACACCTCAAATCATAGTTGGCAAACTAATCATGTTTTGGAATATTTTCATTGTTGCATTTAGCAAGTTTAGAAGTGCCAGAGTTTGATTATCAGATCAAATTATCCTTTAACCAAATGCTGGCACTTTCAGTTGATATGCTTATCTCCTTTTTTCACAGAAGTGGCATTTACAGACCTTAGCAGATGGCATGATGAATTGGTTTTACAATTAGCAGCCTCATCAGGTTTTATAAAAATTCTTTTGTGTATTTTACTTTTTAAGTCAAATTATAAATGCAAATTTCCCCTCAGGCCCAATAAATTTCACTTTGCTGTTTTACTTCTTCTTCATCATCTTTTAGCTGCTCCCTTTATGGAGGCCTCCATCTCACCCAAGATACCAAGCATCCTCCTCTGTCTCACAAACCCTGTGAGTCTCCCTCTTTCCCTCCTGCCTGGCTGCTCCTCCTATCTCCCTCTCTTTCACACACATGTATTCAGTTGTGCTTATGTCTCTCCAGTCCATACTGCCTCCTGTCCAAGCTCTCTTCCACCTGCTTCCTGGACTTATCACAGATCACAATGTCATCTACAAACATCACAGTCCACAGAGACTCCTGCCTGAACTCATTTGTTAACCTGTCCACCTAATTTCCCAAATATAGTCTCATTCTTTAAATCTGTGCCCTAGTCTGGCAACACCATATCCAAGTTCATAGTATTATTCCTTCCTAATAAACTTTGCTGTGTGGTTAAAAACAGTGTTGGAGTAATGTGCACAGAACCAGCGTGACCGTGTGTGGCTCACTAACTGAGTCTGACCGTGGCGAGATGAAACCCTTAGCCTTAAAAGGGCAGATGCCCATCTGTCCAGAAATGCAACACCATCTTTTGAAAATAATTCCCTACCCTCCACCCTGCCGGTGGGCTGGAATTTATGTGAGATATTTACCGATGATTCCCACTGAGTCTTGCAGTGTGATAAAGTCTCTTGTGCAGAGCTGGGTGTCCTCCAAGGCAAACTCCTCAAACCACAAATGGATCACCTGCAACACAAACACGCAGAGGTGTTTCATCTTTCTTTTTGAATCTGAGAAGGCGCTGCTGAAGAGATAGGCAGGAGTGAGAGCTCAGTGTGAATTCTGACTGTGCGCGTGTGCACATGTGCAAGAGCAGGTACGTCCCTGCCTTTTTATGTTTGCTTATGTTCAAATACAGAGAAATAGAGATGCATATAGATAACAGCCACTGTGTCGGGCATGCAGGAGGGCAGCCATGCTGCCAGAGAAAGTAGGATCAAAGATTTGTTTTGTCCTCTGGGTCTGAGAAGGAAAGCTGAGGAGAATGAAGGAGACAAGGCAGCCATCTGTCCACACCGCTGCCACTGCACTCATCCCATCTGTCCTCTACTGCTTGGTCTCACATAAAACAGTTTCCATAACAGTAATTTGACAAACTCTGCTGATCAGACAGCAGACAGAAGCACCATTAAAGACTGTGAAATAGAGACATGAGTACATGGTTTTGATCTGAACAGATAAGAGAGATAATGTGACTGTGTTAAAACTGGTGTTCACAGGAAAACCGTTTCAGACAATTAGAAGCCTGGAAAGGTTTTTCCTTTATACAATAATAATTATTTTTTAAAAAACGTATTAGCTTATTAAAACTATTAAGGCCTTTCTATTTGGTGTTACAAAACCAAGACCAACCGTGAAATCATATCAAGAGAAGCCTTGTGGAGTTTTGTGAGCCACGGTTACAGAGAAAACTCACCTCTGCTTTGCCTTGAACCTGATCATAATAAGCTACTGTCATTTCTTGAATATGTAAACCAGATGACAAACTAAAAGGATTACAGTTGTTACTCTTATTGGAGTTCAGTTTACACCTCTCTTATTGTTTAACGTTTCTTAGTGTGTGCTTTCTAAATGTAGTTTGTTTGTGAAGTTTAAACAGTCAGCTTCTTTTAATTTTGTAACTGCATTTGCATATGAATATCAAATAAATACAGATTTGAATTCATTATTAATAATTGATTTTAATCTTGCTAATAATTAAGACCTGTATACGTTATGTGTATATGTACTCCATATTGAACTGATTATGACTGGGAATTTGGAGTTGTATTTAAATCTAATGCATAATTAAATTTTCTTTTTAATTTTACTTCCTGGTGATATCATTTAAAGAGAGGCTGAAGTTCAGAAGTGCTCTAATGATGATTCTTGTCACCTTCTCGGGGTCCACGGTGATGTGCCAAGCGCAGCTTTGGCCACTGTCGTAGCTGCTGGGGTAGTTTGCACTGGTGAAGGTGCCCGACTCACCAGTCAGCTCCTGAGGAGCGCCACACCCTGAGGACAGCCCTGGAAATGAATCAGATGTTTATGCTGAGCCATCTTTAAAAAAAAAAAAAAAATTATGGCAACATGATCTCCACTTGAAGAACAGCCTCCCTTCATCGATTAACAAAACACTGTTCAGCTCTATTCACTTCACTTTTATTCATATAAAGGCAAATCACAACAAAAGTCACTGTAGGTGCTTTACATTGTAAGGCCCTACAATAACAAACAAACTGTTCTTCCTGTGGACTCTGTGGATTCATTTGTAGATTGCAGCATTAGGAGCCTTTGGGCTGACTGTAACAGCTGATTGCTGTGCTCTTCAAAGTGCAGAACCAGGGACCTGCTAAAGCAGCCTATAATTATCCTTCCTTAAAGACTGTGGGGGTTTTTACCCAGGGATTTGGGTTTTTCACTTCTTGACCTCTGAATCTGTTTCCTGTATTCAATCTTCCTTTAGGTTCAACAGGTTTCAGTTAATATTTTCCGCAGAGGATTCGTTTGTATAGGGTTTTGTTATTTTCCTTTGTCGTCCCTTCTGTGGCAAATTTCTGTGTTAGTGTCATCGTCTCTGTGTTTTGATTGACTGAGGTGGATTGGAATAAATTATTTTTCAGGTATTTGGTTATAAATAAAATGATATGGGGTGTAGTAAACAGTGGGGCTGGATTTAATTTGACAGTCATTTTTGCAACACGCTGACTGAAGTGTGTTGACAGTGAAGACATTATTATTTATGATCGCACAAACACTTAACACTTGAATTTCGTATGATTAAAAAACACTATGAAGGTATGTGCTTTGAAAATTGAAGCCTTGGTGACAGCATTAATTACACCGTGTGGCATCCACAGTGTTGCGTGTTGTGCATGTTGCCAGAGAAGCTTCAGTCACAGCTTCTTTTTTTCTGTCGTGCAAAACAAACACAAATCTGGACCAGCGACTTTTTTCATTACATTCACGTATTTGTTGAAAGGATGAAAACAAAGGTGAAAATAATAATAATCATACAGTAATTCTTGATCAAATAGTCAAATGTACAGCACACTTATTTGATAGCTGGTTTTCAGGAGTGAAGCACAGACTAATGGGTAACATAAGAATCAATTTGTTTCCACTGATAATCACCACTTTACGCCTCTCAGGCAACAAACAATTCAGGGTTCATTCGCCAAAGACAAAACAAGTCAGCTGAAATGTGGCTGCTTTCACAAAGCAGCCATTTCCATCTGCTGAGTTTCCTTTTTCATGCTTAAGGCCAGAATAAATAATTGTTTTGCTAAACTGGAGCTCTGAAAAAATACAGGAGATGGTGTCTGTGGAAGGGACTGCTGCAGTGGTGATGATGCATGCAATAAGATTAAACACAGTCATTTTACAAAATACTGAGAGCTCCTGATTGTACACCTTGTTGTGGTTCTGGGTCATTTTGACCCAGCATTTTGAGTTTCTTGTCTTTTGGATCTTTGAGACTTGTTTATTTATTAGGTTCTCTGTGTATTTTATATTTCAGCCCAGTATGTTTCTCGTTACTGAGATTATTCTGTATTTCTAGTCTTGGTTTGCCTTTGTGATTCCTCCACTGTAAGGTCACTCTTGGCTTCATGTTCATTTGTCTGTTCCTCTAGTCAGTCTGCATCTCTGTGTTCTTCCTCTTTTATTTTGATAGTCTCTCGTCGGTGTGCGTCACGTTCTGTTTTGCTCTTCTCCGTTTCGTCAGTGGAATTAGTGCCAGCTGTGTTTCCCAGGTGGTTCCTCTGTGTCCCTCTTGTATTTAGTGTCTGTGTCTTCCTATGTTTGTCGTCACGATCTCCCTCATTCCCTGCAGTCTGTTCTGCCTGCCAGCCTGCCTAGTTTATTTTGTATATTCAGTTTAGTTAGCTTTTCCTTGTGTCCAGCAATAAAGCTGTTTGGAGTTTACTTTCTGCTTCCTGGAGTCGGCATTTGGGTCATCCCTTCCTGCCTGCTGCATACACATCGTGACACCTTTTCTTGTGTGTGTCTTTATTTCTTAGGGATCAGAAGCCCCTGGAAAAATCATTGCATGACTTGTTTACTTTTTCACATCAGCACTAACCCATGTAGGCCTTCCTTACCTTCCTTCCATAACAGCAATTTATTAACACTGGTCTTACATTTTCTGTTGTCTTGAGTCCATTTACTGCTCCTGTATTTGCTACAGAAAATGCTTTGGAAGTCTTACAGCCAGTCTAGCAGTCAAAGAGTGCATTGTGAGGCTGCACTTTGCCCTAAATGCTGATTTCAGCATGCACAAAAAAACCCCAACCAAATACTTAAATGACTTTCAAAAATGTTTTATATGCAGTTTTGCATGCTTCCTTACACAAGTCTACCTCTGCTACAGTTCATCCACTACTTAATTGATTAAACTAGACTCACTGTGCGTGTGTGTGTGTGTGTGTGTGTGTGTGTGTGTGTGTGTGTGTGTGTGTGTGTGTGTGTGTGTGTGTGTGTGTGTGTGTTAATATTTTATATATATCTCTCTCTCTCTATATCA
>VURO01038281.1:29877-52393 GCA_015108175.1 Pelvicachromis taeniatus
TAATGTGAGAGTATATATATATATATATATACATATACACACACACACACACACACACACACACACACACACACACACACACACACACACACACACACACACACACACACACACACACTGTATGCTCATTTAGTTAATTATAGTTATAGTTAGTGTAGAATTTATGCTACACAAGTTCTGGTTTTGAAATCTGCCTGTCTGAACCCAAAACATTTAATTTTTTCATATTCATTAAATACCTTGTCCGTCAAAGAAATAAGCTTATTGATCAATAGAGGGAAGCTGAAGGGAAACTAATACTCTGCATTCAGCAAACGGGGACCAACTCCACATGTAAACTTGGTAAAAGCACAGTAACAGAAGACGTGTTTCTGAAGAAGATTAAAGCTGCCATGCATAGGGAAAACCTGCAGTCTCCATACATAAGGACCCTAAATTTACCCAAGACTCCCAGGAGGAAACATAGTGGCTCGGTTTCCTCCTGGGAAGCATGGCTGTAAATTTCAGGGAGGACACAGTGACATGTTCACCCTAAAAAGTACTGAGGGGAGGATGCAAAGACCACAGCCCTTTAATATTCCTTCTCTGCAACCTGTGCCTATAGTTTTGAGCAAATCTTTGTCTCTGAACGTACTTCATGCTCTCTTAAAGGACTGTATCTTTACTCTGATGTATCAATTAGTCTTTTAAATATTTCTTTTCAAAACCTTTTATTCCTTTGTGTGAGTCCTGGTGAAATAAATCTTTTTGCATTAAATTTACACATGGAATCTGCTTTTTAAACAAAACAAAACAAAAGGATCACCAGAACAGAAACACAACACCCACGAAAAGTGAGAAATGATGGTGTAAAACTCAACGCATTTTTTTGTGCTTATTTTAATAGAAAACCAAAGAAGAACAGAGATCGAACAGCGTACATGTATGCATACAGTCCCCTCTTTAAGTACTCACTAAAAAGAAAACACAGTAACCTTATAAATATAGCGCCCTGGAAAAAAAACCCAAAACACCTCACAAACATATATCAAATGCACCAGATGCGATGAGACGTCGGTTGAATATATTTGCACAGATATCCTGACAGTGAGTTAGTATGTCTATCCTATGATCAGTGCCTCTTGCTTTGAAGGTCTGGACTTCATTTTAGGTCATACAACTGTCAGTGTAACTGAAATACATGCGTTTCACTGTTATTGCCTTTGTTTTGTTTTCTTTGTTTTTATTAAAAACTGTTTTCTCTCTCATGTCTATTTCTAAAAAATAAGTCTTTATTTTTTTAATTCCTTTTTGTTTCATTTGATATTTCTATTTCCTACCTTGTTCGATCACAAACATCATCACAAGTAGTTTGACTCTTTTATGCTACGACATTCCAGTATACTTACTTACAGGGATCGGCGTCCCGTTAATGTTTCACTTGGCATTGAAAATCTTGATGAGGGGAGGACAAACGTTTTGACCTCTAGGAAAAGGGAGGAGTCTGACAATGGCTACCTCTGTCCTGTGCTACTCGAGGACGGAGGAGGGAGGGGGGCGCACGCAGCAGTTGGGCCGTCTGACATTTTGCAGCATTGACCTGAAAATGTTCTGCTGCCTCCTTTTGTTCTTGCTACCATGTCGCGGCGAATCAGCACCAGAGATTGACTTTCGCAGCGAGGTCTGGGCCATCAGTTTCCTCTCTTGCTCCTTTATTTTGCTCTGTAAGTGGCTCTGAATCGCAAAACCGAGCGATTCGGGGTCCACGGAAGCCCCGTAGACCTCCCAAGTCATGCCCTGTTCGTCCCAGACGACATCGTGGACGCTCTTTCCTTTCTGCTTCCGTGACTGATCGTCCTGTTCGTCGCTTCTCTCCGGTTCTACCATCTTTTTGCCAGAATTTGTCTCCTTACTCTGGGCTTTACTTCCTGCTTCTTTGCTTTTTTCTTTTGCACTCACATCTCTATTTTTAGTGAGATCTGACTTGGATGTGGTGCTTGCTGCTGGTACTGCTGCTGCTGCTGCTGTTGTTTTTGGCAGGGCCTGCGCAGCATTGTTGCTGTCAGCACATCCAGACACAGAAACAACGGCTGTCTCTGGGGGCATCCCTGATCTGAGAGAAGAGGTTTCAGTGGTGGCTGTTTTTGCTGCGGATGTCTGGAGAGTGGTTGAATAATGGAGCTCAGCTTGCTTCTTGGGGTCACTGTGTTCAATGTTGATTTGATAAACCGGCTGAATGTTGCACAGAGCTGCCCCCGGTTCTTTAGGTTTGGCTCCGAGCCTGGAGTCGTGCTGCTGTGACAAAGTTTCTGATTGGAAAACCATGCCAGTGTTTTGGTTGGGGCACATTTGTGCCTCTACAGTGAGTCTCTCTGACTTCGGATCAGTGCCGCCTTTCAACTGGTAGACTACAGCCAGGCTCTCCTCTCCTGGGACTGCACCACTGCTCGGCCTGTGGGTCACAGGGAAAGGCAGCAGACTTGGACTCGTGGCCACAGACTTACTGCACATTTTAGCTACTGCCTGAACCTCCATATCATGACACTTCTTGACCGGGGCTGGTGATAGCGATGAGGTCATTGTCGAAGACTCCGTGTAGAGCTTGCAGTCCTGCTGCCCTTCAAAGACAGCTGTGTCAGTCTGGCTGCTGCCTTCAGCCACCTGCTCAGATGCCTGCGTGCTTTTTGTCACCTGGGGCAGAGAGGATGAGTCTTTCTGTGAGGACACTGGCTCATGTTTATCTGAGGAGACCTGTGGTCTCGATACTGTTGCAAATTCCTTCTCTGGGCCCGTTGAACGTGAGTTTTCATTTGTCAGCCCAGCTCCTGCATCTTTACTCTTAGATGGGGCTTTGGCTGAGCTTAGTGGAGTTTCCATGCTTTGCTTGGGTTTTGATGGATCTTGTAAAGAAACAAAGGTTGATGAGCAACCTTGCATAGGACCACTCTCTTTAGATTTCTGTGGGATAGCCATGTCCCTGCTTTTGGGATCGGAAATGGTTTCTTTATTATCTTGTTGTACTTCAGATGCTGTATTCCTTACGTCACTGTCATTACGGTTTTTGTCATTCGGAGAAACGCGTTCATTACTTTTCTCTGGTTCTGTGGTTTCTGCTGAGGATGTCAGCCGTGCCTGCTTCTCCTCTGGTGCAACTGGGATGTTTACTTTGCACTCTCTGCTGTTCGTGTCGGCCCCCGATGCTGCAACAGGTGACAACGAACTGGCCTTACACGTGCCCGTTTCATTGGTTGGGCTCAGCGTTTTCATGTTAGCATTAGAATCCCGCTGGTCAGCTCCTGCCTCACCCAATTCTCGCTCTGTTACAGACAAGTTTGGTGTTTGGTGGTCTCCACCTGACACCTGCTCAGATTTTATCTGGTTTCCATTGCCTGGCGCTGATTTGTCTGACACAGTGGTAACTGGTTCCCCTCCCTTACAAGCTGTTTTTTCTGTGTGGGGGACGGCGTTAGTAGTCGTCAGAGATAGGTTATCCTGCTTGTCGGGAGATCTGAGGGTGGGTTTTGGACAAACCTGAGAGACTTTGAGGTTGGGTTCTTTAGCCCAGTTGGCATTAGACTCCTTGTTGCCCTGTGTGTCCACCCCAGCCAGCTGAGGCACCATCTGGACTGTCACTGTCCGTTTTGGGTTAGTTCCCATGGTGGAGTCACTGCTTCAGTCTTCAAATATTGCTGTATATCCAAAGATGGAAACAGATGCACTTTTTGCAATTTCCTAAAGGAGAAAACAGAAGTAGACTCAGTTTAATCACATATTATATTCTTAGTCAGCTGCAGGTCACTCACTGTTCTCTGTCCTGATGATTATTGAGTGAAATTGTCTTACAGAAAATCACCTTGGTCTGGAGTCTGGTCTGATTACATTCATCTGAATAAAGATGTAATTGTTGTGATAAGATTAATGATGAAAAAAATTAATAATCAAATAAACTTATAACTTTCAACATAATAATAACATAATAATATTTATGGAGGTAGTGTGTAGTTCGTTCTCTTTTAAATTAAACATCATCATTGTGCTGCAAGTGATGCATGAATTCTTTTCCAGCATATGGAAATAAATGAAACTCCAGAGGTTTAATAAGCATCCATCACATTATTTATATCAAACTGCTTGACTGATCCCACTGAATGTAGAAAATGTATAAGTATGATAAGAAAATGCTGCGTAAACAAAGTAGATCAATAAGACTGAGACATGAAGACTCAAAGTGCTTACAGATGAAACAGATCTTTGATTCAAACTGTGGATACTACACATTTGGTGAAGTTTGATCTAGCCACTGTTTTTCTCGTTCTACAAATCCTACCGTAAATAAATCTACGCCCAGCAGCGTGTCATTCATAAATCAGCTGAACTTATCGCAGATGAATATTACAGCATACAAAGAGATGTGAATAACGAATGGAATGAACTGAGTCTCCCCATGCTAGCATGTTGACTCAGTTTAATTAAATGTTGTGATGCTGTGAGATATTGCCAATGGCAAGGTAGTCACTTAGAAATAGTATCATATTTCAATTATCCTTTAGTCTTTGTGTCGAACGGAATTGGGTAGATTTAAAATACATACCCGAGGGACTGAAAAACACTCATAATCTAATTTAAAGTTTCTTTTTTTTTGTTGACAACCAACCACGAGTGGGTTTAAAACCAGCATCACCCTCATTTGTCCTTTATCTGTTTCAAATTCTACGCAGTGATCAACAGTTTCTTTATCCAAGGCCTGATGAATGGCTTCATCTCAGTCTGTGTCCTGAATGTGTAAAAGTATCCAGCCAATTCTGCAAGTAATGACCCAGCACTCGGCAGACAGCTGAAACATGTGACCCTTTGGAGTCAGACAGATGAGCTGTGCTGTAGTCAAGGATTTAATTATGGAAAACTCTATATAAAGCAAATGAAGAACACACTGAATCATAATTCGATGGGTGTTGCTAAAAGCAGTATTAATGGGCCTTTTCCATTTTGGTGGCATCGACTGATGATCAGTGTAGTTCATCTCGGTAAAGGTAACAATATCAGTCTGATCTAGAGGCATTCTCCTTCATCACACCAGCATCCTCTTCTTTAGGAGCAGCAGCAGGAAATCGAACAGCTCTCCAGGTTATACTTGTGTCTGATAAGCCGAGACTAAAGAATAGAAATTCCTCTCACACTATTTTAACCATGATAATTTGACGCACTCGGTAGTCCTATAGGGCATTACCCCCCGCCCCCCACGTGTGACTCGAACAGCTCAGAATAGTAGGTTACTGGTGTGGGTCATGGACAGGTGTAGCCCGTTTGTTTGTGCTCTGCATGTCTGTTGTCAAAGCGCAAATATTTATGGAAAGCATATCCTGGGTGTTATAATACATGACAGTTAAACGCCTCGGTGTCTGGGATTTTGTTTTTGGTTCCTTTTTCTCCTCCTTCTTCTTCTTTTGCCTGCAGCAGTTAAGAAATAACCGAAAGAGTGGACAGACTGCGTGCAGACTGTATTCATGCAAAACGGCGCACATGAAAGATCCTGCATGCAAGCGGTGCACACGATCTATTCAAGCCAATTAACGCCTATGTCGTGCACTGTAGCCTCTTGCCCCAATTCACTGCCTCAGAAGCCACCGATGTTTGCTGGTTTGATTTGACCTTGCGGGCGAATTTAACATCTCACAGTAAAGGAGAGCTTGAAAAGATGAAGGCGGCTTACCTTGACAGACGATTTATGTCCCGTGCCGTTGGGTGCCGATTGCGCGTCCGCGGCGTCAGTGAGACGAGGGTAAAAAAAGAAAAAAGAAATCTGGGGATGAATATGGAAAAGTCAGCCCTGTGTCGATGACACCAAGCCACGCCTTCCACGTAGAATATAGGTCTTAGAGGTATCGATCCACCACAGTCAGGCACAAAATTTAAGCACCTTGACTGACTGACCGTGCGCAGTGAGTCAGCTCAGACTCCGAGGTCTTCATCGCCGCTGGCTCGTGCTTACAAAAACAAAAAGAAAGAAAAAAACGAGCATTCATGTGACGGGTCGATCATGGTTTGTGCGCTATCCCAGACTGAACTGGTCTTGGCAGGGCAATCCAGAGTTAACCAGATGAATGGATGAATGGGGAGGGGTGGAGAAGATGCGAATGAAAACAGCATTGTAACAGCCGCAGGCTTTCACAGGAGGGTCACTTGCTCCTGAAAATGATTAGTTTTAGTTCCCTGCGCTTTCTGCTTCATAAGTCAGATCATAATATTCTTAGAGGTGTTTGGTTTTTCTGCTCCCATTTGTGTCATTGAGAAATGGGCCGACTTATGCGGTTCTTTTTGGAGCATGCTTTAGCGAGATCACGTACATTTATTTTACATCTACATTATTTTCAAAATGAAGAAATATTTCTCTGCGCTTTCGGCGGATCGTGTGAATAAAGAGCCTGTACGATAATAGTCTGCTGGTTAGAACTGGTGTCATTAACTATTAGTACAGAAAAAATCTCAATAAAGATTTTCTGTGGTTTGAAACGTGCTGATGCAAATGAGTCTGAGTAAGACAATGCACTTTGTTGATAACGCGGAGAGAAATGTGGCGCATGTAGTTAAAAAATACATCAATATTCTGTTCAAATTACTGTTCATCAATATTATGAATGGGCCTGCTTTACATTTTCATACATAGACACCAGTAATTATACTTAGGCTTTAATATATCTTATATAATTCATATCTATACTTTGTTACCTCGTATTTATTTATCGTCTGCATCTCATATTCTTAACTCTTTTTGATTCATTCAAGTAGCACACAGTGGGTCAAGGGTTAACAACATTTCGATCCTATGTGTTTGTGTGTGTGAGTGCTGTACATATTGCAGAATTGACAACAAAGCTGACTCTGACTTTACACAAGAGTGTGCATTTCTTCCACATTAGTTACAAATCCCACACACAGGTGTCATGTTACATTAACATAAATGTAATGATGAAGAGACGACAAAGTACAATTCAGCTTATATTACAGTTTGATCCAGTAACAGTAACAAATATCTCAAGGTGCTTTATACTGTAGTCTAAGGTAATTTTGGAATATTAGAGAGAATGGGGAAAAAGAATTCCCTTTGAAGCAGAGCCAGGCTCCGGTAGGGGCAGGGATGGATGGATGCTTAAATGTATAATAAGAGATAAGAGAGAGGAGACATGCTGATCAGGACAGAGTAACAGTAATGACAAGCTCACGGCTCACTGGAATGTACTGAGAGTCAAAGAGGAATTTAAAGGATCATTAATTTTTAAAATGTGGAAACTACTGCGCTGGATGAGGTAGAAAGGGGGTACAGATTTAAACAAAGATGTCTCGATTACTCTCCTTGGGCTGTGGGAACTATAACAAGTATTTTCCCATGTTTAATGACCTTCACAGCGAATTTTTGTATTCGTTGGCAGATTAAAATGCAGATGTTTTTCATGTAGATGTGAAAGACAGTATAAAGTTTGTGGAAGCACTTATACGGTGCCATCCTTCTCACAAAGACAGCAACGCTCGTATGGCTCGCTTTAGGTGATATTATTGATCTGATTGGTCTTTTAGGAGTTGTTGTACTTGCTGACAATCTGGATCTTTGCTTTAGTTTTGTGACATCCCTTCTACATCTGATCCTCTTGGATAACAGCACTGAGAGAGAGCGCCAACATTTAGTACCACTTCATCGAACCTCAAGTGCTTTTGAAAGATTTTGTGCAAAGGCAGTCCGGGTTGTTAAAATTAAGTTGTAGCATTATAGTCTATTCTTATTCGTCCTGATCTATCACCCTGTCAATGCAGTCTAAGTGGTTACTTTGGTGATGGTGGGGGATTCCTTATTTAAATACAGCCTGGGTCTGGCAGGGTTTAGACTGCAGTAATTGTATGTGATAGACGTCCTGCCTTTAAAAGCCCAGAGGGACTGATTAGGTGAGAAAGCAGACTGTGACTTAATTACAGCTGAGAGCACCGTTGGTAAGCATCTCAGAATAGGCTGCATACATTGTCGATAAAGTAGATTAATGCTTAAGGGTGAGGGCTTTTCTGCAGACCCTTGCGATAAAGTGACACAGCGGTGGGTCTTTATATGCCGTCCATTGTTGCCACCATTAAAAAAAAAATGAAAAATAGAATAATGGAGACTTGTTGACCATTATCAGCAGCATAATATGACTATTTTCTATAAACAGCCCTATGATAGACTACGCAACACTGTAGCACACAGTCTCATTTCGTAAATTTGGCATCATCTTGTGGCTAATACTGGAAAATGCAATATGTGATTATCTGATGTGCAGATGAAAGCTTCCAGCTACCATACCCGCAGTCGGAATTTTCTTATCTGAGAAATTTCTGTTATGATTTTTTTTATGGTTTTATTTCAAAGTTATGTTTTCAGTTTCGTTTTCTTTAATTTCCAGTGACTTTTTTTGGATTATCTTTACTTTCATATTTTTATTAGAGTGAGATTTAATCAAACTGACAAACTTTCAAACTAAAGATCTTTTCTATATATTTGATCTTATTTTAGAAAGCCCATTTTTGTTATTTTTGTTGCACTTAGCTGAAATGTTGCTTTCTGTGTGGTTCAAATTTTATATGACTGATGTGAAGTTGTCTGCACAGTCATGACCAATAGTGGCAGTTGATGGCGCTGCAGCTGCACTAAAAAATATCATGCTGTGTTCAAAGGCATCATGATATTAATGCCTAGTGAATTCAACTTAAGTTATGAGGTGTGCCATAGACTGCTTATTGTTTTAACTCCCTAGTTGAACATTTAGAAACAATCTTTAAGTCGTGGTTAGAAAAAAGAGCCTGTCTTGTGTCACCTGGCAGGCCTGTGTAGCTGTGTGCGTTGTATAGCGGGTATATTTGTATAGACAGTGAACGCATCACAGCCAGCCTGTTGTCAGGAGAACCATAGCTATCCTTACCACCCGTCTGCGGATAAGTTAGACAGGATCCCAGGTCTGGCATCGCTTTCCCTGCGACAGGAGAGTAAGACGAACATCATCACTCCCTCACGGTAAATATTGCCCAGCGCATCAGCTACTCCTACGAAACTTAATGTAGGTTAACGTAGTGTAGCTAGCTACCAGTCAGACGAATGACAATGACAACCTGTTGTCTGAACCGGGTCATTTGGGGGAGTTTAGAAGCCGGTATGCTTATTTACTTAATTAATATCAAAAGTGTCTCACTACCACTTCGCTAGCATCAATATGCACCGCTTTCAAAGGCCCCGTTAAACTCCCAGAGTGTCTGTAAATGAACTGAATAACCACGTATGTCCGAAGTTAGCGTTAGCATCAGTGCTAGCCATTGTTTTGGCTGTAGGAGCGTGGGCTCTTCTCTCATACCCACTCAGCGCTTTTATTGTTGGATGTTAATTCGCGTTTAGCGATGACCCACGATTAACTAATCATGTCTTTCACTGAGTAATGGATTACTCTGCTTATAGCTGAGTACTTCCTCAGTGGCTCCAAAAACGTGGTCACTGCCACGGTCACTGTGACAGGCGGCAGTGAAGTGCATCTGCAACACGAGTCCATAAGTTAGAGGTGTTGGAATAACTTATTTGCCTGTAATACTCACGTGCATTTATTCACTGTGTCATGAAAGTGTTGGTTAAATTGTGTATTTTAGCACTGAAATACAGCAACTGATGTTTTTGCACAATAATACAATATACTTCATGTCCATAAAAACAACAACAACAAAAATATTGATAATAATAATAAAGATTAGATTAAAAAATGTCCCTTTTCATAAAGGTTATATTTAGGGCTGCATCACGTATCACTGAGCTATTATCCCTTAGTTGTGTTGCAACAGGCCCAGACTGCTGTAGGACCTCATGTGATTCATTCAGCACTTTTTCTTCACTCACCTCTTTTCACTCCCCAAATATTTATATAGGGCTTGTCCTTAAATGTGTGTGTTCTCTCTCCCATAGTGTACCTTTTGTCCTGTCCACCTCTGACTGTCAAAAAAGTGCTTGCTCATAGTCACTTGATTGCTCCAATACTGTAGGGTCTTATCTTACAGCACCTTGAGCCAAATGTTATCGCTATGTAAATAAATCAGAATTGAAGTAATAATCTCCTTGTGTTTGCAAAAGGGAGGCCAAAAATAAGACGCTCTTCTCAGTTTGATTTCGTTTAGTGCATCAGAATAAGATTGGATTTTGTTGTAAGTGGTAAAAGGTGCCTTCTTTTATAAAAACTGAATTAGATTAGCTTCTGCTAAATGAGCTGTAACCACACTAATCCATTAATAATTTAGCTTCTCAGTTTATTTTTCATGTTTTTACTTTAGGTAAACACGAATACAGAAATGTCACTTGCGTCTTTTGGCTTTTCGTTTTAGTGGATGCCACAGTGGAGCATCTGCATTTGTCACACCCAATCCTCTGAATGTTCTCCTTCACTACTAAAATTTCATCACAGGGTTTGTTCTTGTACAAGGTGGTGGTTTTAATATAATGAAAGCTGTACTTCGTCCGCCTCTGTTAGCAGGAAGTTAACATATCATTGAGCAGCTTTGATCACATGTTAACTTACACTCCAGAGTAGTTTTGTGGTCCACGGCGCTTTAGGATATTTCTCGCACCGTAGTGATCTGTGAACCTTTCCCTGTTCATGTCCTAGAACATGTTTGGGTACATCTGGGAGTATGTCTACACATCCTTCCTGAGATACTGGCTGAAATGGCTGATCAGACAAGTAACAGGGACATGTGAGCTGCAGAGAATATGCTCTGGACACAAACCAGGGGCAGCAAGGACGACAAAAGCAGGTGCGTTAAATCATCCCAAATCTGCTCAACATCAGCATCCAAGTGCACATTTTCTCTACGGTGTTAATGTGCTTCTTGTGTCCTCCTGCAGAGTACTCTCTTCAGTCATCAAAGAACAAGGTAAGAACCTGCTACCACTGCTAGCTTTTCTTTCGGGCTTACCTTCAGTAGTTCTGAACTAATTGTTATATACTGTTGAAAGACAAACAGCGGTTCAGTGCACAAATATTAGTTGACAATGATCCTGATAATCTGTTGATATCCTCTGATTTCCTGTTGCAGCTTCTTAGTGCTGAGAGCATGCTTGTCTTATTTTGTTTTCATGTGGCTGAAATCAAATATCTTTGATGATCTTTTATCAGATGTGTAATTTTTTTATGACATTTAGTTTGAATTTAGTTTTTGTATTTTATTTGATATATGCCATAATCAGGAAAAAAAACCTCAAAGCGCTGTCAGCCAAAAGGCAGGCTGACAACACCGTAACAATTTAAATACATTTTGCAAGACAGTAATTGCTCTTTTTTCTAAGACTCACGTTCTTAACAGCTACAGCAGAAATAGCTTTTATAGTCATGTTGTGTGTTTTTAGGACTCTTTTTTTTCCCAGTTTCCGTTTCAGCACTGTCATAAATATAATCTGTTATCTCACCACTTTTAGCACTGTCAGGCCCGTTAAAGATGTTGGGTGTCAAATATTTGAAAAAATATTGAATATTTGGAGACTAAGAATGTGTAGAGAGCCAGAATAAACTGCTCAGGACTGGAGCATGGTGGATTTTCAGTTAATTTGAAAGCTTTCCAAGCCCACAGATGTGGAAAGGAATCACCCTTTCCTTCACTACTGACAACATCTTTATCTTTTATTGCGCAGTATATTCTCTGAGCTTAACCATTGCTTTATCTTTCACTACACTTGCCAAGTTTAGGTGAACTGATTACACATGTCAGGTCTGCATATATGGCTTTGTAAGCATTTTCAGATTGATAGTCTGTCCAAGAAGAGATTAGCTGTGTCATCTTTTTCTTTTTCTGAGGTTGACTTTGTAAAAAACAGTCATTTTCACTGTGGTTGAAAATGACCTAAAAACATTTGTGCCAGATTGCTGTCTGGTAGCTCTCTGTGTTATAACTTAGCATGTGTACTCTTCCTCTGCAGGTTTTAAGAGGAGCATTGGAAACCACTAAGGATAGTTTAGGGCAATGTGTGGATCAAATTATGAAAACGAAGAGCATCAAACATGCAAAAGATCCCAAGTAAGGTTACTTTGCTTGTCAGCTTTAATTCTTTGATGTAAGAGTGATTTTTGAATGTGAATGAATTGATCTTGTGTTGCAGGTTCAAAGAGAGCCTCCATATCTGCCTGCTACAGATAACAGGATACAGCAGCTTGTATATATCTGTAGAAGACTTGAGAAAGGAAGTCTTCAGCTCAGATAACCCTGAACACGAGGCCATGCTTTTGAAGGTATGGATTCGCGCTACTAGAGCAATAGCAGTGAAGCCGTGTTCATGTGCCCATGTTTTCTGGAAGATAGGACTTGAACCAGGATTTGTAAACTAACTAAGCAAAAATATATGTTTTATTATTATTTCTAAATATTACTAAAAGTAGAGATGGACCGATTCGATATACAGTATTGGTATCGGTCCGATACTGACCTAAATTACTGGATCTGATATTGGGGAGAAATATAAAATGTAATCCGATCCTTTAAATACCACAAAAGCGCCCCACAAAACTTGCGACATGGCGTAACCCAGCTAATGACCTTAGCACATTAGAGCAGTATGCGTCACATGATAGAGCGGCTGTGGTGTGGAGACCTGTTGGTGGTCTGGAGTTACTTCACACTCAAAGCATTAGTAGCCTTGCTACATGCTGCCAAACCGGCATTTCATCTCCCAGTAGGCTATCCCAGAGAATTAAAGCAAGTGTGTGGGTTCATCTCTGAATGTTGGCAAAGCATTCCCACGTTAAGCTTAACAAGCGATATATGGAGCTCGGACGTCTGTGCGTTGTCATTGCTGAGTCTGACCGTACAATGGATAGACTCAAGTTTTACAAGAAGCAGTGTTGCAGGCTGAACAGTTTGGTGGTTCAAAAAAAATATGAAAACCCCCTTTTTTCATGCTTGTGTTAAGTTTTGTATAGAAATTACACAAAATTCAGTCTCATGTTAAATGTGATTAAAAACAACTTACACTGTCATCCATTTAATAAAAGATGAGCGTCATGAAGCATTATTTTGTGCTGATATTGCACTTCTTCTTTTTCTTTTCAGAAGCAAAGAGTTGAAATCTGCATAACATTGCATTTTGAATTACTTTTTGAATATTATTTTAAATACTTAGATTTAAAGCTCTGTTAAAAGTATAAATAAAAAGAACAGTATTGCTGAACTGCTTTTTGCAGACAGGTGTAATAGAATAGCTTTAGTGTTTTGATTTTTAAAACTTGAGTATGAACTTATACAAATTACAGCAAGACATAGAAAAATGTTTTATTGATGATAAAAGACTAACGGATTCATATCGGTAGATATCCAAATTTATGATATCGGTATCGGACATAAAAAAGTGTTATCTAACTAACTAAGCCATCTAACCATCTCTAACTAAAAGTAGCATTTAGGATTTTTTTTTAAAACACTGATTGACATAGTGAAGCTAATACCACAGTCTAACATCACATCAGCATAGAAGCACTCTTAAGTTGTTGGGTGAGAATTTCAAATGCTGATACAAGGTCATATTAGGCATCATTGTACTTCCAAGTTATTGTAGTGAACGGATTTGATCATCGCTTTTTTTTGTTGTTGTTGTTTTTTGGTTTTGTGTGTGTGTTTGTGTTTAGCTTTGGGACCTTTTGATGCCAACAGTCAAGCTGGAGTCCAGGATAACGAAACAGTGGGGAGACATCGGATTCCAAGGGGAAGACCCCAAGACTGACTTCAGAGGGATGGGCTTGCTGGGCCTGATCAACCTTGTGTGAGTACAGTACCAGTGTAAAGGCCTTCAAACATCGAGTTCATTGCAAAAAACCCAATACGAAATTCTGAGGTGTTTTTGGGGATGTGAACTTGTCATGAAACCCTTATGAACACACCAAAAATGCTGCGATTTTGCAAAAACATTTGCAATAAAATCTTACAGTCCCAAAAAAAAATAGTCGATATCAGGCAATGACGAGCTGGTCCTGATGTTTCTGAACAAGAAAAGGAAGAAACTGAGATTCTGGGTTCACCCGATTCTCACGAGAGGGCAGCAGCAGAAGAATTTCATGGTTTGAACCAGGAGTTCAAACGGCTGCAAACAGTTTTTACAGATGTGGTGTGTAAAGGCCTCTCAGACAAATTATGAAATACTCTGAAACAGGAGAAGTGAATGTTTTTATAGACTTCAGCTTCCTCATTGCTGTTTAACCCGTGTGTAGCTGCTATAACGCGTGCACTACTGCACATGTAGTTGTGAAAAAATAAGTATAAATAAAATGGATTTTGACACAGTTGATCAAGCAGAACCTGTTTGATGAAGTGCCTGTCGATGAAGGTGATGCACTTGATCACAACTGCAAAGCAAATGAACAAAAGTATCATTCAACGTTATCGCTGTGTGAAAAAAGTAAGAACCTCTTTGTCATTTATGAGCTTGTATTTCTTCTTTCAGCCGAAATAACTTCTGAGAGACATTATGAATCTCTGATGTCAGCTTTTTGAGCTTTTTCACTCTTCCATAGAAAATTCCTTTATTCAGTGTTGAAATGCTTCCGGGTTTTCCTGCATTTTCTTCCCACTTACATTTTAGGGGGATTAAATCTGTGTTTTTTCTAGGCCGTTCCAAAATGCTCCATTTTTTTCTCTTTCTGACATTATTTGGTGGATTTGCTCGTTTACTTAGAATTATCCTCCTTTTAAGGTCCACTTCTGGTTTAACTTTTTGGACTCACATTATGTTGAAGAACTCTGTCATAGTTGTCGCCATAGCCCACTTTCTGAGACCACAAAATTCTCAGAAAGGTTTCATTGAGCAAGCGTCATAGTTTATATGCTCTTTTCCCAAAAAAGACGCTATTGGTCAGCACAAAACGTGTGTACTGTTTTTTGATTTTTTTTGTCCTAACTGCTCTATCATTGAGCCGTGTGTCCAGAGCGCACTAAAGTCCTGGTCTTTGCCTCTGTACTTATTGGCAAACTAATCAAACTGGCGTTTCTTTTATTGGACAGCAAACAGTTTTTCCTGGAACGCCTGTTATGCAGGTCATATTTGTGCAGTCTCTGTGTGATTGTAGATGCATGCACTTTGACACACATCAGCTGTTACAAGAGTTGCTAACATGCTTTATAATGAAATTTGAGGATTCTTGGAAACTTTTTTTTTTTGTTGTTGCTTTTTTCCCCCCCATCAGGTGCTTTTGGGCTGAATTTGCTGAATGCTTATATTTGGTAGGCTCTCTATTTTAATAATTAAACCGACCCATACACAAGGAGCAACAACAGCACTTATCCTACGATTATAATCCACTCAGGTTTTGATGAGAAATACTTTTAATTACCTCAACTTAAAGGTGGTTGTAGGGCGAAGTGTTCAAGAAGCTTTACGTATAAGGTACACTGTTACACTCCAAATCCATGGCTCAGTGTAACCCAACATATAATTTTAGGGTACAACAATAATTACAAAACCTCACCAAGTAATGGAAGATAGGAGCCCCGGCAGAAACAAACACAAGAGGGAGAGGGCTTTGAACCAACCAGATTCCGGTTTCTCCCATAAAATAATATAAAAAAAACAAAATAATTAAACAAAGACTGAAAATAAGGACTGTCAGTAACTCCCACCTCAACAAAAAATAGTTAAACAACGCTAGAGCTAGAGAAAGCAACTAATGACAAAAGTGGTGCTGATGGAGTAGAGGTGGCCGCTTTACCACCTCTGACTTTAGATGCATGCAGAAGGAAGCGAACATTAATGAGGATTATAAAAAGAAACGGTCAGATGGAAATGTGTCAGTGCACTGTCATAACTCCTCCACCTCCAAGTATTGCGTAATGGGCCAGCAGATCCAGTATTCAACAGCACAAAGAGAGCGTGACAGTGTGCCAGACAGACTTGACTTTGAGGTTGAAGGACTTTAAAAGCAACGCCCAACGCGTCAGTCGCTCGTTTGACTTGTTCTTTCGACTGACGATGACAAGAGGACACAAAATAACAAGTGATGTGTCAGATTATTAAAACGGCATCAGTCAAACACACATTAACTTTTTATTTTTTGATCAACAAAAGCTGTAGTTCAGAATGATGCGACCTCAACATTTTTAATCACGAAGACTTTAACTATGCTTGAGTGCTAGACATCGCAATCAAATTCTTCATGTTTGTCTCTTTGCAGTTTTTTCAGTGAAAACTACACAGCGGAGGCTCGGCAGGTGTTGTCTCACGCAAACCATCCCAAACTAGGGTAAGAGACCTTCAATTCCTATATCTTCCACTGGTTTTTGTGTCACATGTAGACTTTTTTCATTTTTTGAAATCACATTTTCTGTATGCACAGTATGTCATTTCCAGGGTGCACTTTACAGTTTGTTTGTTTGTTTGTTTTTAGGTATTCCTATGCAATAGTTGGGATCAACTTGACAGAGATGGCTTACAGCCTGCTAAAGAGTGGTGCTTTGAAACCACATTTCTACAATATAGTGCAGGGCACACCTGAGCTCAAGCACTTTCATCAGCTGTACTGTGAGTAGTCGAATCACACTGGTTGTTTTCTGTGTGTCTGATTATACACTCACCGGTGACTTCATTAGGTGCAGTCCCAAGATTGCTAATCTTGGTGGTGGACCCCTCTCTGGTTTCACATCTGCTTTAATTCTTCATGGCAGTGAAGTGCTGGAAACATTTCTCAGATCTTGGTCCATATTGACATGATGGTGTCACACAGTTGTTGCAGATTTGTCGTCTACACATCCACGATGCCAGTGTGACTGTGGATTTTTGTACAGTGACCTCAATGTCATGTTTAAGAAGCCAGTTTGAGATGGTCTGAGCTTTGTGTCATAATGTGTTATCTGCTGGAAGCAACCAGCAGTAGTTGGGAGCACTGTGATCATAAAGGGGTGTGGACATGGTCAGGAATAATGCTCAGGTAGGTTGTGGTGTTTAAATGAAGCTCAGCTGGTACAAAGGAGCCAAGAAAATGTGCCAAGAAAATATTACAGCAGCAGCCTGAGGTTGGAGCCACGCTTTCATGGTATTTATGCCAGATTCTGGATGTGCAGCAGAAATCGAGACTCATCAGATCAGGTGACATTTTCCAATCTTCTGTTGTCCAATTTTGGTGACCCCTGAATAGTTTCTCTCTTTTGGACAACTCTAAAGATGGCTGTGTGGAAAAATTCCAGCAGATCAGCAGTTTTTGAAACAGACCAGACCATCTGGCACCAACAAATGAAATGAATGAGCTGCTGCCATGTGATTGGCTGACTAAATACCATATATCTTCCTTTAGTAGCCCGGGCGCTTATTAAAAAAAATTATTCGGCCGGCCCGGCGTTTAAAAGAGACCGGCGGTTGTTGGAGCTCTTACTCCCTTCTCAGACAGAATTGTCACGGAAGTGAGAGGGAAAGAGGACCCAGGCGCGGTGTTTAGACTGAGGTGAAAAGACAGTGCGTTTACTTAGTGCTCCAAAACGTATTCCAACAGTTCCCAAATAATGCGGTTCCCAATTGTGCTCCTCCTTTGCTCCCGAGTGTCTCCTTGTCTGTGGTAGCCCAGTGCACGAGTGGTGCTCCCCGAAACTTCTCTCCCCCGACTCTCCAGGAGAGGAAGTAAAAGACCAGAAAATCACAGTTAGCAGGTTCGCTAGCCGACAGTTCCAGTTAGTGTAATAATCCCACTTCTACGGTTGCCACGCATCCAGCTTAAGCAGTTGAACAGGTGTATCTAAGGCAGTTGCTGGGGAGTGTATAAAAACAACAGAAATTTCTGATAGAAGGTACATTTTTCAAAACTGTGTGTCTTTCCTCCTTTCAGGTTATCTGGCATATGAATTCGATAAGTTTTGGGTGGCAGAAGAACCTGAGAGCATCATGCAGTTCAACCAATACAGAGAAAAATTCCATAACATAATCAGGACACAGCTACAGGACCCTGGTGTGTGTCTCACATTGACTGTCGGCTCCAAGAACTAAAAGCATTTTTCACGACTTTACGATTGGGTAGAAGGAAGCAGGACAGTTCCTCGTAATCATAGCTGAGCATTAAAAGCAGTCTGAATACTGTCCGGCCCCTGCAGACAAGGTCCAAACCAATAAATCCTCTTGTTTGGTTTTGTGGTTCATTCGTAACGCACGTATCATTGTCATAATGATGTTTAAAGTTTCTTCAAACTGAGCACAAATCCAACACTCTGTACCTCAAAAACAACCATTCCAGAGGGCTTTCGATCATAAAGAGGACTGTAGTGAAACGAACGGATCGGTGGTTTTGTGAAGCTTTAAGCACTTTGAGTGAGCAAGCAGCCAAATTGTTATATTTAAAGACAGGAAAGGACTGAAGTCCTGCTCAGGAATTTGAAGTTTATGTTGAGATAATGGCTGAAACTTGATGTGCGGAGTGATTTCCACTATTTTTCCTCATGTGGTGCTGTTAGCTTAAAAGTCTTGCATGATTTAACGTGTCCCCACTGATGTCATTAATCTGTACCGTAAAATATACTGTTGGTGATGTGGAACTCTAAATGATACTAAGCTACTGTTTTCATAACGTTGTATGTCTTTAGACTGATGCTGAACTTTAATGAGCTGATCTTTTTGTGCCGTGGGTTTACATTTGAGGAATGTATGTAACGACTCACACGTCTCACTCACTCCAAGTTAGTAAATGCAGATTTGTTTTGAAATGTTCTTCGTGTCCATGTGTTTAAAAGGCAAAAGAAAACAACACAACTGTTTGTGTAAAACAAGTCTGGTAAATTCAGGACTTACATAATCACATTCTTTTATGCTTTATTATGGGTACCAGTCGGTCAGTGTAAAGGCACACTGCTTTAAGCTAGCTAACGTAAAAAACTGACAGGTCTAGACACACAGGGCTCAGTGCAAACTTGACATGTTTCCGTAATATTCCCTTCCATGACATCTGGAATGTGCTCACTGTGGCAAATTATAAATATAAAAGGAGAAATATGTGTCTCCTCATGCACGTAAAGTCAATCCTTTTTCAGGAGGCGATCCTTTTTCAACAAAGGATTTCCGCCTTTCTCTCCACAGGATGGGATTTGTTGAATAAGGCTAACACAAGGAATTATTGCTATTAGGCTCATTCAGGTTCCAGTCCGGTGGTGGTTCAGGTTTTACAGTCAAACTTTGACTGAGGAGTCTCAATTAACCACTTCCATCCTCTGCTTTGTGACCATCATGGCTCTTTTGATTTGTTCGAAGGAGACGAACATCACGATGTTCCAAGATCCCAACCTCAGAAATGAGGGCACGAATCTACAAAACGGAAAAGGAAAACGTGAAGAGTGAAAAAATGAAATTATGGGTCATACAATACTGCAAATATTTGGATCGATACCGAGGCCAGTATTGCCGATACCAATACTGATACTTTTAACTCATAAAGGCAGCTTATTTAGGGGGGAGCAGTGTGTTGTGATTTATGAGATGAAGCATCAATTTGCAAATTCTGAACATTTTTTAATCACATAATTTTTTACCCTTTGTAGAATGCTGTTGGACCCTCTTTAGTTAACATGGTCCAGGCACAGTTGATGGCACTCTTATACTGGCCCGGTGGTGAGTTCATGTATCTCGTCTTTACCACGTCTACCGGGGAGGCGATCACTGTGGTAACGAAGCCGGCGCCAAACGCAGACACAAAGTGGCATGGCAGATTGTCTGAGGACAGAGTTGGGGGAAAGGATCACAAGAGGGTCTTTGTTCTCAGCTGTGCAATATAGAAAAATGTGAGCGGTTGTGCAATTCCGTGAATGGGACAATATAAGTTCTAGAGATAAATACTAATATATTGCTATTGTACTCACTGCACCATAAAGAGAAAATACACCGTGTCCTGTTCTGTAGTAGCTTGTTGTGCTGGTATCAGTTAAAGAGGTGGGAGGGTGTGTGGATTTTTTGCCCAATCGGCAGTCTGCTGGGGACTCCAGCATGTTTTTGTGTGTGTGTGGGTGTGGGTGGGTTTGTGTGTGTTTGTGTAGCTTGGGCAAACAACCGTAAGCTGTTCTCACCTGACAACAGCTTGTGTCCAAGGATGGCCTCCTTTATCAGGTCGTATGTAACCAGCTCTGTGCAGTTTACCAGGGCGTTTCTTGTGATGTTGGGTAATGTTCCTGAAGGAAACGGATACTTTAATCATTACTGATAAAGGATGTTTTGTGTTGTATTTTTTTTTTTTGTTAAACAATGGGCAACAATCAAAGACGGCTACCTTTCCAGAGTCCACGCATACCCTCGTGTTGGAAGATCTGTCTGTAAGCCTGCATGGTGCTGCTGTAGCGGCGGGCCACTCCGTCCAGATTCATCTGGGCTTGGAATCGAACCTTGACCACGTCGGTAGGTTGTGCAAAGGACACTGCCATGGCGCCTGTGGTGCAGCCAGCCAGGATACGTACCAGTACACCAGGGTCTGGAGAGAGGGAAAGACTCAATTATTTCATTTTAATAACAGGTTTGAGAACTTCTAATTTTAGTATCAGTTTTAACAAGGAAGATAAGAAACGGATTCAACAACCCAGACTGCAGGAATCTTTTAGCGGTTTCAAGAGGGAGATAAGATTTAAGAGAGATAACACTTTCCCTAAATCTTGTTCAACTTATCAGACTTTAAAAGCCTCTGCTCTGCTTAAATTATCTATTGTATGATTGTCTGCAGGATGCTTGTCCGCCTTCCTTCACCCACCCGCTTTTCCTTCATCTGAATTTCTTATCTAAGGGAATGTAAGACTGACTGCATCTATCTGATAAACGTCTTTTTGATTTTTGACAGCTGGATATTAAATCTAGAAATCAAGACTGTTGCAGTAAGAACAATTATGAAGGTTTAATTAACTTGACAAAGTGAAAAGGCAACCACTTACTGTCTTTGCCACCAGTGTAGAAATTTTTAACGTTGTCGTAGAGGCCGATTCTGATGGAGGCAAAGCACACCTGTCTCTGCAGCCCAGCCACCAGACCATTGTACAGAGACTTGGGCCCTTCTGTTCGGATCATGGTGCTGATGGTCCCAAACACCCCTCTGTAGCGGATGCCCTCCACTGCCTTCTTCTCTCCTTGAATCTGGGGTCACAATTGTCCTCAAAAGTTTAAACCAGCTTTACAGAGCAACAGCAGAAAGCTTAAGACCAAACGGTTCAGAAAGGTGAAGAAGTTTGATTCAAGGGTGCTGAACTGGACAAAGTTGACTTCGTCAATAAGGCAAACATCGCGCTGTGTCCCCAAGTACCCTCAAGCAAAGCAAGACTGGCTACAGATCATATTGATCGCACAGTTAGTACCTGTAGTCTGACTTTGGCCGTGTCCAGAGGGAATGTGACAATGTCAGCTATACAGGCTGCTGCTCCAGCACTCGCCATCTTCACACCCAAAGGAGGAGGAATGTCTGAGGGCTTCAGTCCTACCATGTTTCCTACTTCTGGGACGACAGGTACACATCCACACACAGGCACAGAAATACCAATAATAATAAAAAATCAGTGTAAGATTCTCTTCTAGAAGGCAAAATAAACATTAACCTCATGTACAAATCATTTGTTTAAATGAAAGGTTAATCAATAATCAAAGTGGGCTGATGCTCGACACATGAAACACACTTACGATTGTGGTGCGAAAGTGAAATTTCCTTTCGCTCCTTGGGTGGCTTTTTTGGTACCAAGCAGGATGTGATTGGTCAGATTAAAATCCACACCGGGCCCCAGCCAGCAGGAAGGAAAGACTCATCATTTGCTCTGGATTTATGTTTTCTGGCTGGCGTTTTTATGACATCCTCGGAGAGGCGTTACTGTGTACTCCTGTACACCTGGGTCAACTCAAAGTCCACCGGCTGTCAGAAAGTCAATGTTCAAGTTACCTCGCACAGAAAAACAACCATATAACTTCCCCGTTCTGTGACTGTGTGAAACTCGAGATTATTTCCATCCAAATTTCCAGAGGTGTCACATATTGATAATCTTTCTAAACATTATATTCATGCTTTCAAACATAGTCTGTGGAGTGTGCATTTTCTTTCATTTCACTTGGTAGATTGTTTATCAGCAGATTTTTCCTTCTATTCTGGATCTGTAACTGACTTTAATACTGTCCTAATAATTATTTAACTGTTCAGATGAACTGTGTGTCACAAGCAGCAGCGATAACAGATCGGTATCAGGGTTCACCAGAGGCTCGTCTCCTCTCTCAGCCAATGACAGCAAAAAGCTTGTGAACAACAGTGTTTGGAGCTGACCGGCTAAATCACGATCTGTTCCACAGACTTTATGGTCGAGCCTTGCAGCAAATTACCCCTCTGTGCTATCAGCAGCATTGTTGTGTCATACAGTTTTTTGCTCTGTTGCCCCTAATTTATGATTTCGATTATCTGTCTCAACAGCTTTTACATGTCATGCTAAAGATGTGCTTTTTTGGGGGGGGGGGGGGGGGGGGGGGGGGGGGGGGGGGCGGCGGGGGGGGGGGGGGGGGGGGTGGGGGGGGGGGGGGGGGGGGGTTCCCGGA
>VURO01038281.1:52413-64828 GCA_015108175.1 Pelvicachromis taeniatus
TGAAGGTGGTTTGTGTGGGGGGGGGGGGGGGGCAGAGGTGGGAGTGTGGTGACGTCAGCTGGCGACTGAAGTTCACAGTGAAGCTGATAAGAACTTCACATCACACCATGTTTGGCGTCTCAGCAGTTTGCCAGCAGTCGCTCCTGTTTCATAACATCACACATGGTGTATGTATGTAACGGTATGGAAAATGTAGATTCCAAGAAAAAGAGCTAAGACAAGAAAAACATTGAGAATGATTCCCATGTAATGCTTTCTAATGCCGTCCCATTCCCCCCTATGTCACAACTATCGTCATTAAGTATTATGATCAGATGTCTTTTAGTCATTTTTACTGCATATTGGTTAGAGCATGCCACAAACTATCCTCTTAAAGACTGAATAAATACCCCTTGAAAACAGTTTCAAACTAAAGCTAAACAACTTCCATTAAATTAGATTCATTTCAGTGTTGTATTCAACTACAGTACCTTTAGTTACTCTGAGTATTTCCAGTTTAAATCAGGCCCTTTTTGTTTATATGGTGAGGTTCAGAGAGCTTAAAGATATATCTGTATATTTAGGGAGCTTATATCTGCTTTTCATCATTACAGGAGAGGCTGGAGCCTAACCCAGCAGTCATAGGTCAAAATGCAGGGTACACCATGGACTGTGTGACACAGGGCTAATACAGACAGACAATTCAGTTAAATTACAATCACTAATGAGCCTAACCCCAACAGAAAACCCACCAAACATTCAAACTCAACACAGGGAAGCCCCAGGCTGGATTTGACCTGGGGACCTTCCTGCTGTGAGACAACACTGCTAACTGTGGCATGAAACTGTAAAATGTCTTCCATGGTAGCCTGAAGAAAAAGATTCTAATAGATTAATTATTTATAGCTCTATCATATGTCTGAGAAGAGACAATCCTCACAATCAGCAGAAAGTCCTGTTGTAAATGAGCTCAGCTGTGATTGGTTAACCTCGGCCACAGCCCCACTGTGTGTGGTCCAGGAGGGAGAAAGAGACTGATTGTAACTGAGTAAAAGAGTACACATTCATGTACTTTTTTACCACAGACAATCAAAAACACAGAATGAGCCGGCTGTACAGAGTAGTACAGTAATCAGTTACCAACAGTATTTCAGAAACTACAGAGATTTTCCCCACACGGCCATCTCTACGTTTTACAGATTAAAAAAAAAAAACAAACAAAAACATAGCAGTTTTCTGGCCAGAGTTTACTGTGCTCAAATGGCCTTTACAGTCACCAGAGCTCAGTTCAGCAGAGCACCTTTGGTATTAGGTGGAACAAAGGATTCAGATCATGGATCGGCTGTGTGATGTCATCGTCTCAACATGGATCAAAATCTGTGAGGAATGTTTCCAGAACATTCTTGAATCTCTGCCATGAAGAATTGAGGCAGCTCTGAAGATAAAAGGGGATCTAAACCGGTACTAGGATACCTAATAAAGTGTCCAGTGAGTGTATGAACAGCCTTTTGGTGATGCAGTGGGGGGTTAAAGGTTGATTAATGGAGATCAACATGTAAACCAATCTTCCACCAGATGGCAGTATCGCTCCTTGTTTTCGGACTGTAGGCACTTAGTAACGTGAGGTCAGTGAAAGAACAAAGACTGGAGGCCTTTTACTGTGCAGCATTAAACCATACAATCTGTAACTTTAATAAGATGGAGTGATATACAATGCATCAGAACCCAGAGTAATAAACTAAACACCAGGTGTTTACAATTCAAAGTATTCACATAAAAACAACTTTAATTTAAAAAAAAAATAATAACCTAAAAATGTACAGAGCATAAAAGGTAAAAAAGTATTTTTTTTTAAAGAAAAAACTAAGCAAAACAGCTAGCCTGAAGGCAAGGAAATAACATCTTAGTGGATTTAGCTGTAAACATAAAGAGAGTGCAGGCTCTTAACGGCATTTTAGTGTACTCATCCCCCCCCCCCTTTGAACACATAACTTTTTTTTTGAGTTCGTGAAAAATCAACCAACACTTTTGTCTGTAGTAACAAGATATGACTGGATTTCTTCTCAATTTAAAAATTAAAAAACAAAGAAAAACTGTGTATGTGGATCATTTTTTCCTTTCCCCATCATTATTTTTATTAGTTTAATTATACAGGTTGGTTTCTACTAGTTATAATAACTGGATAAAATGAACTGGGGCATTTAAAAGGACCTTATTTTGAAAGTTAACATCACAGAAGATACAAATATGCATACGAAATTTGCCAAAGTGACACACTGTGTTAAATTTATGGAGGTGCTGAAAAGAGTTTACATGGAAACCCATGAAAATTCACTCTATTATGAATTCTCATGGGTTTTCTTCACATTTTCATCCACTGAGAAACAAAAAAAAATGTCTTCATTAGCAGCCAATGGAATTCGTAAAGTAAGGAAGCAACAGTTTGATCACATATAACGTTAGGTGATCGTACGCACTGTAGACTACTGATGTCCCAGTTTGGAACTGTACTGACATTTACATCTACATAGCCTAAGAGTAATAGAGATTACAGTATTAACACCTATGCGTGGTATTTTATAAAGTACAGCTACGACGTACACATGGATGTCATCTTAGCAAACCATAATATTCATTTTCTGTTCCTTCTCAGCTGGACAGAGTCTAGTGATTGTTGTAAAAGTCTTTAATTTATTTTAAAATACATTGCTAAGAGAGGTTTTGGTCACATTCATTCAGCTATTACACACACACACACACACACACACGCTTACCTTCATTCTCCTTACAAAACACCACTGACTTATAATCTTGTTTTCCTTTTAGGACAGTCCTTTAGTCATAACTCCTCACCCAGACAGCGAGATCTCATAGTCACTTGTTGACAGCAGGGGGCGTCCGACTTTCTTGGCATTCTTGGCATTGGTTATGCGAGCGGCCACGTCCACTGGTTTCTCAAAGTACCGCACGAGAGCCTGCTCGGTGAGGACGGAAGCCAGGAATTGCTCAAATGTGATGGCCCAGTCTTTGTCGATGCTCGCGCTGTGAGGCAGGCCTCTGTCGTGAGGTCCCCCACCGAGAGGCCGGTTGCTTCTCTCGCCATTGGTGCCGCTGTTGCTGCGCACCAGCACTGTGTCGTCCGCAATGTCCTCGCACTGCAGCTTCTCGTCCATCTCGTGAGAGCCTGCGCTGAGCACCGAATAAGATGACATTGAAGTGTCATCTTTGGTTTCGTCGTCTGAGATGAGCATGGCCGAGGAAGTGCCCATGTCTTTAGGGGACGAGTCCTCAAGCTTGATGTCTTGCATAGGGGGCAGCTGCTCGCTGTCTTCATCCCCCTTTCCCTCCTCACAGGGACTCTGCTTATTCTCAAGACCTGGTGGGACAAAAATGTCCCCCAGATCCTGGACCTCCTGGGTGCCTTTAGGATCTAAAATGTCTCTCATGCACACACTCGGCTCTGTGTTTCCCTCTTGGTTGTGGTCCTTTCTGAAAGAGGAGGAGAAGAGCTTTCCCACCTCTCCCATCTCCAGCAGCAGACTGGTGACCGTTGCTGTAGCGTGATAGAGCTCTTGCTCTGCCACATCTTCACTAAACATGCTGTAGAGGGTCTTGCAAAGCTCGATGAACTGACTCTGCGGGCAGAAACATTGAAAACACAGCCATCAGTGACCTGTTTTTAATATGTGTGAGTAATCTGTACAGCAAATCAAGTCTCACCTGGTTCAGTTTCGGCAGGTCTTTTGTGTTTTCCCGTTTAGGTTTCATCTCCTGGTTCCACAGTTTCAGGTAATGGCGGTAATCGGGAGTGTTCAGTTTCTTCACTGCAGAAATGGACAAAGAATTGGATCGTTCACCAGCTTAAATCATACTTTAAAAAAATAAATAAATATCTGAGTCCACACACACATTTTAGACCTATATGCAGCAATAAATGTGGCCATGCTATTTACCTTTTTCAGTTTTGAATGTCACTCTGACAAAACCATCATCCTTTTCATTTCTGCACTTTGAGTCGTGGCCTGAGAAGAAAGAGGAAGGTTGAGGTCAAACAGTTTTCTGGTTAATTCAGATTTTATAGGAAAAAAAAGAAGAAGCATACAGCAGCATTAGTAGTCCAGATTCGGACTGAGCCATTGTGACTTGATTCTTTTCTCTTTCAGTCAGTCTGTTGTTGATTTTCTGCTGTGCTTGGGGTCATTGTGCTGCTGCATGACTGTGTGAGGCTGTCACACAGACAGCCTCGCACAATACTACATACTACAAAGTTGCCAGGTCCTGCTGCTGCAAAACAAACCGAAATCATCACCCATCCACTACCGTGCTTGACAGTTGGTATGAGGTGTTTGCGCTCATATGCTGTGATTGGCTTTCGCTATGAATAATGGCCAAATATTTCCCAAGGACTTTGTTCCAGGATTGTTGCAGTTTGTTCCGATAGACCTTTGCAAACCTAAGCCATTATGCCATGTTCTATTTAGAGATAAAGAGGCTTTCTCCTGGCAACCCTTCTAAACAAGCCACACTTGTTGAGGCTTTTTCTAATTTAATGCCATGAACATTAACATTTAATATGCTAAGAGAGACCTGTAGAGTCTGAGATGTAGCTCATGGATTGCTTGAAGCTTGTCTGATCATTGCATTGTTTGATTGGGGCTGAATTTGCACAGACATCCAGTCCTGGGAGGATTGCAGCACTGCATTAACAAAACTGCTGATTTTACAGAACCGCACAGATGCCGATGGAAACTTTCTCACATGACTGCAGACAAGTATACACACTAGAAAGTTACCACTAAGTCATTTGACCACGAATTTGATCTGCGCCTGTGTATTTCTCCAAACTTCAGATTAGCCAAGAGACTCATGCTCTGCATATTCAAAATAGATTGTAACTGAGGCAACTTGGGGTTCAGTATTTTCCCCACGGATGCTCCACCTGCTGAAACACATGCATGTAAACTTTCATTTCTGTTGCTGTTCCTTCATAACTGTCGGTGTGCACAACGTGCATACAGCGCCTGTGGTGTCAAGGATAATACAACCACACTACCAATTGCAAATCACACGATGTGAGCATCACGGGATTAAGCATAACCACAACAGAAGTTTCACTCATGCAAATATCATGAGATTACAGCAAATTATCATTATCCAGCATAATTCCTCATGCAAAAACAAAACAAATCTAAATACCAACAAAAAGGACTAAATCTCACCGATGGATGTTTCTGGAGTGATGTCTTCAAAGAAGTACTGAGTGGCTTCAAATGCAGAGTCGGGTTCTTCTTGTTCATGAGTCATTTCTGGGAAAAGAAGTTAGGATTTAGAATTCAACTTGGCATCCTCAACATGTGGGATCAGACAATAAAAGCTTAAGACAACTTTCCGAAGATTAGTTAAGTGTATGAATATTGGACTTTTGGTTTGTATGACAAAATGTTATGAAAATCCAGAACTAAGCGCACATTAAACTGAAAGCTTTCAGGGTATAATTTATATCAACAGGGGGTTTCTTAAAGCAAGCCCTTAAAAAAGTGATTTCCACAGTGAAGCGAGAGAAGAAAAAAGGAGCAAGAAGCGTGACAATTTCTCTTTCCCTTTTTTTGTACAGCTAGTATGAAGTCATTTTCAGGCTTTCCAAGTTCACCGCACAGAATCCAAACACACTCACCAGGGAGGACGTGCATCTTATAGAGCAGCTTTAGCTTCTCAGTGAGGTCCCTGTGACACAGAACACCTACAAACAAGCAAAGCTTTAGAGATCCGGCACATTACACCTCCAACTACCTCCAAATTACAAAAACAGTCTAAAACATAATTTTGCCAGCTGAGCATCACCAGTTCTGTTATAAGATGTTAACTGTATAGAGATAATAAAAAAATCATTGATTAAAAGCTCACTGTACCTACCCAAACCGGTGATAAACTCTCTAAAGTTGATGAGGGCATCTGCGTTTTGGTCAAGAAGACAGAAGAAGCGTACAGCCAGGGGATCCGAATGGGCTCCATTGGCCCAAGGGAACAGCAGGTTGAAGAGACCCTTAAACTGCTCCACGTCAATGCGGTACTGCTCCAGATATGGCAGGCTGGGGTCGTGGCGCTCTGTAGGGTTGCTGCTGCCGCCCCAGTAACAGCTGGTTAGGTGCTCCGCCTAAAGAAATTCAGAAGAGGAGTTTAAAAACTAAACTTTAAATAAGACTTTGACATCGTGATTACAGGGCCAATATCGCCAATACCAGTACTGATATTTTTAACCTATACAGGCTGCTTATGTAGGGAAGAACAACTAATTTTGAACCTGGGTTTATTGGAGACTTTGAGTGTAAATGTATCTGTTTCAACAGCTCATTGGAAAAACTGTAGCCAGTGCTACAGGCAACAAATAAAATGGGTGTGACAGTTAACAAAAAAAGCTTGAGACATTTCTCATAGTGTATGTTTCAAGTATATTTTGTCACCACCCCCTCTAAAGATTCATTATTTAACACAATTCAGTGGACTACATACTGAACTTGGAGAGAAACAAAGTATTGACCCTATTGTGCTAGTATCAATCCAATACCAGTATTGGTATCAATGTTACTGACATTTGCAGGGATCCGTGCACCTCTACTACACAGGCCTGTGGTATAAGCAAATTGTAAGCACAGCTTAAATCTATAGTCCCTCAATCAGTTTTTAACTCACCTTGAAGAGCACGTAGAGCTCCTCCAACTCATCGATACTGAAGTCAGTCTCTGTTACAATGGTTCTGACCTAAAACATTATATAACCAAATTAAAAATAGAAGAGAGAAAATGAAGTTCAGCGTAGATGTAGGGCGGACGATCAGATTACTATACTGGCATTCTGCCCAAAGGAAACAATTAAAAACCTCTCAACACATTTACTTAATTCCAGATTCAGGATTATGTCCTCTCACCACATTGCGTTTAGTTGTATCCTCAATGGTTTGGATGACCCTCAGTCTCTGTTTGAAACGCATCTGTTCAATCACGTCGGCACGAATAGAGCCAAATTTCTGATAGAAAGAAAAGAAAGTGAAATAGGTCTGCTTGGCTGAGGTAAAAACGATGTCGTCACAGCAATACAAAGACATAATTGCAGAAAAATGGATGACATTAGCAGGTAAAGGTCCAAACAAATCCCATAAAATTCTTATTTTGTATCATTCAGAGTGCATTCAGAGAAACAAAACCAAACTTAGAAACATGCTTCATAGTCCAGGTTTCATACCTCGTAGGAGCTGCGCACGAGTTTGAAGATGTCCACTTCTGGGTGTGGTTCTCCATTGTCTGTGAGTAAAGAGTGCAAGTGAGGGATGGGAGGGAGGGTGCTGTCCTTATTGGTCACACTGTCCAGATACCTGCGACAGACATGTTTTTAAAAAAATGGTGTCAAAAATTATCATGGCCGACTGACCTGTGTAAAAGATATTAAAACTAACAATGATTATTACTAATAAAGAAACACGAGAAAAATCACTGATTTAAAAGAAGTGCTTTGTCTTTTCTTACCTCCCGAGCACAGTCATGGCCTCCCCATCATCCTTGCAGCCCAGCAGCTGGTGGATGTTCGCGTGCAGCACAGAGAGCGCCAGCTGAAAAATGACTTTGATTCCATCATAGAAGAAACAGTCGACCACCACCACCGCGCTCTCGAACGGCATGACGGACAGGAAAAGGGTGAGGAACCAGGAGAGCGATATAGTGGAGATGACGCCAAGGTCCTGCATGCAGTCGTAGAGCTGAGGAATGTACTCGCGGGCCAGCTCCTCGAACACACCCTGATCGACCAGAGCTCCTGTACGAGACAATAGTGTTAAATAAACAGAAAACAAAAGTGAAATAGAGAGAGCACGGCGTCCATATACTGACCCACAACCCTGGTATTGTAGTAGTCAGGCAGCATCCTCTCGCAGAGCGCCACCAGCAGCCAAAAAGCCTCCTCCTCTTTGGCATAAAGCAGCAACACCGACGTAACAATATTCATGGCCTGTGGAATCAAGGAAGAGAAGATGAAATTAAACAGTGTCAAGGACTGCTGATTTTTCTGCCACTCCAATAAAAAGCAAGCATGTGAGCACCTGACAGTATCCGATGTTGGGGTTCCTGAACGCGTAGGCAGTGAGGACCCTGCGCAGGGCAGCGATGCCCATCTCGTTCTGGAAGGCTGGGTGCTCGGGTAAAGAGCGGTGCAGGTCCCGCTCAATCTCCTCAGTTGCCAGGTTGTATTTGCCCATCGATTTCTCCACCAGGTCTTCGTAATATCCAGGGTGGGTGGTCATCTCATTGATCGCCCCTGTGAAAGACAAGCGTGAGAATTAAAGGTTGGAAGATAAGAAAAACATTCATAGAGGTGAGTAATCTAATATATTTACTTGTAAACTTAAATAATCTAATACATCATTTAGGTATGTGACGACAGCTGTACTCTCTGAAAAAGGTTAAAAAAAAAAACAACAAAAAAAACCCCAACAACTACTGCAGTACATTAAGTCCATCAATGTACACAACTGTCAGCCCTTCACCACCCATCTTAACAGTTGCTTTACAGACCTTTGTGTTATGTAAATGTCCCACAAAATCCAGGGCAGCTCTGATTTTAAACCTGATTTGAGTTAATGAACAACAACAACAACAAACAAACACAACCCCCCCCCCAAAAAAAACAACAAACAAAAAAACAACCTGTCTGTAATATAAATTATTCTTATTTGGCATGCACATACTGTAGATCAGGGACCCATTTGTAGGTTTACAATTGGCCTCCAAATAAATTTGCAGCACAATTACACACATCAAAATCCTCATGGACCTGTAACGTCTCTGTGCACATACTTCATTAAACACGCTTACTGGAATTTGCCCCAGAACAGAGGCTCGCCAAACTGGTTTTTAACCATTTGTTCTAAAATGAGACGCACTTTGGCAACAGCTGAATGATTCAACAGAGCATGGTAAACTGTCGTCTCGGGGCAGATTGCTGTGAGGAAAACTCCTTTCAGCAGTAACAAGTAGGTCACAGAGAGGAGGAGGAGCTGCTGCTGCTCGTGACCAGGCTCCGAGCAGGTGAGGATGAGCACAAGCATGAAGCTGTGCTTGTAAACAGGAAAGTCTGGAGCAAGTACATTTCTGAACGCATCACATGTTGTGACAGTTAGGAGGCCTTGTGTAATCTGAAGGCACTGGAAGCTGACCAATTGAATGGAAGTTTAAAGTGTCGTCTTCAAGCGATCGATTTTCAACCCCCCCCCCCCCAAAAAAAAGTCTAGACCATATTTACTTTGGTAATCAAAACAAAGCTTTTAATCTCAGAATGATAATTTGTACATTTATTTAAATGTGTAGCTGGTTGTTTTCTTAGAAAATATCACTGTGCACATCAAAACCAACAACATTAATACACAGTGCTTGGCAAATTTATTGGAGCACCTGTTAATTTTTATAATGAATTTAAAACTAAAACTATCTGCTGTGTGGCCTTTCAGGTACAGTGTATTATTTCTTTATTTGTTGCTTCTGCTTGATCCAGATTGATATCAGCTATTTGCCGATACATTGTATCAGTATCAATAACTGCCAATAAATGATAATTTAAAAAAGTGAAGAACAGACAAAAGAAACACCCTTCAACTGTTATGAGTGTTGTTGTTGCACAGTTTTACCACCAGAGGGCACTCTGTAATTTCCCCTTGGCAACAGGTGTTTGGAAAATCCACAAAAACAACAATCAGCTGATCCAAGCACAACCTAAAGGAGTGATTCATTGACTTGTGACCATAAAAAAACTTAAAAAAAAAAAAAACTCCTTTGTCTTATTATCCTAGTAAGCACTCATCAGTAACTACATATACTATATTTTATATGTTACACATTTATTTTGAGGGTCTAAAAGAAAAAAGAAAAAAAAAATTCGACCAATATATCAGATTTTTAAGCTTTGGCTTCAATTTGTGCCACCCTGAACATTTCCTCACCGGAGAAAAGCAGCCAGAGCTCTCCTCTCATACTTTCAGGAATCCCCTTGAGAACGAGCTCCTTCGTCTTCTCTGTGCGGTACATACACACTCCCTGTCCGTACTCGGTAAAGTGATTCTTCCATGCCTGCTCCTTCAGGAACTCCTTCGCCTGGTTGGGAAAGCAAAAAACATTTACAGCTAGCTAGCATCAATCCTCCGTGCAGTTTAATGTCCATTGAAAAAGCGACTACTTAGAATATCTTTTTTTTTTTTTTTTGGAAACACTTCTGATAAGTGTGGCATGAGTTAATACTTTGTGCTATAGCAGACTTGACACACAAAGCTCTCAGTCTTTTAGACAAAATGAAATTTATCTCACCAGCTTCGGATTAAACTCCTCCGGGGAGTTGCGACGATACATGGTCATGAGGGCTTGTGTGGCGGTGGGCACGCTGCTGTCATTCAGGTTAAACTTACGTTCGCCTTCTGAGCCCAGGCTGTGCTGAGGGCTGCTGGACAGCAGGGATCCGTGCTGAGAGTAAACCTGGAGATAAATCTTATTCAGGCTTTGAAGCTTTTAGCTGGACAATGCCACTGTCACAGTGTCTTAATGAAAGTACCTACCTCATCATCTGAGCTGTTCAGGCTGCTAGTGAGTTCTTTTTCCTGGTAAGTCTTAGACGTGGTTTGCTGCAGGAAGTCGGATAACCTCTGCACCAGGAAGTCTCGGTCCTTCAGGTTAGCAAACAGAAAGGTCATGCGATTCTTGGTACTGATGGAGAGCGGGCTGGGCAGCACACTGGAGCTGTCTGCCTTCTCCACGATGGTCACCTATGCCGGGAGTAAAGTTTTAGAGCAATAAAGACCAAATACTGTGTTCAGCTGCACATATTTCTCCATGTATGCCGCTATGGAGAGTCACAGAGGATTAGCATTTGCTAGAAATGCATAATTTGGCCACTTACAGATTTAATACTCATTTCAATTTGCTTTCAAACAGCAGATTTATTATCATTATTATTTATTATCAGCTCAAAATAAAATCTATAGTTTACATTTTTAGAGCAGTATTACAGTTGTGGGTCAGTTCCTCTGAAGCATTTAAATGACACTTTAGACAAATAACACAATTATCAATCATACATATTATTGCAATTGGTCACACTGATGGAAAAATGTCTGGAACAGTTGGATCTTGGAGATGATGCGAATATTTGAGCAAAGAGGAGACTGCAATGACTTTAAGTCTCCAAAATGGGATTAAATGCAGTTTAAGGTAACTTTTCATGCTGAACTTTGTTTACAGATTGAGATTCAGTCAATAAATGATGTTGACCAATCGGAATCCATCCAAAGATATAGTTTTCATAGTAAGCCAGATCCGAATCAAATTTCAGTTGCACGATGAGACAGATCTAAAATGGAAACGGATCATGGATTCAGATCGTGAATCCAGTTCACCTCAGCACATCCAGATCGACTATGGATCCGTTTACAGTGGCTTATTTAGTCCTGACATGATCTGTATTTCTTATTTTAAATGGCTCATCCTTCCAAGATGATACTAAAACATCTGAAAACTAACCAACACGTAGACAGCTTTACATTTACTGAAAAAACTAAGGCTGCTCTGCATTTTCTCAGTTAATTGGGAATCAGTCACTGTTACTTAACTCTTAGTGTTAACATAGACCATGTGTAAACAGTAACTCAGTAAAACATCAGCTATGGCTGTAAGAGAGCCATCGTCTGTCAGTGAAGGCTGACATCAGATATAATTATAACTGATTACACAGGGAAACATTAAAACAGAGTATTTCTGTAAATCGTATCCACAAACTTGGGCGTCCATGCCGCCCACCCAACCACACCGCGGGGTGAAAACAATAAACCATCAGCCTATTATGGTTGTAACAAATAGGGGAGATTTCTAGGTATTTTACCCCTAGTGGGGATTGTCCCTTTGGACACCCTCTGATGTCACTGTCCCACTATTGACCATGATTGTCATCACATGAGCCAAGTTAAGAAATACATGTGTGTGTCATTACCATTGGGGGTTAAAGGTGAAACCACTGTGAGACTGTGCCTTAGCCCATGATGTGACCTATTGAGGAACGGGGTCGTTCTGAGGTGCCTAGTTATTGATCTTTGCGATCCATTTAGGTGGCTGATGGCTGGCGTTACATACCTGGGACTCTCCACTCACCTCACATTTTCTAAGTGAGGTCGTGACATTTAAAACTAGCTTGAATTTATTGACAAATCTATACACAAATACAGAAAATGACTCATAAATGGCTAAAACGCTACAGTCTACAGCTCTGTGTAAGTGAAATGGATGACAGTGATTCAGCATGACAGCTGCATTATGTACACACTGTGTTTAAAGAGCAGATGGGAAGTAACAGCACCCCCCCCCCCCCCCCCCCCCCCCACAAAAAAAAAAACAAACCACCCCCCCCACCCACA
>VURO01038281.1:71406-94345 GCA_015108175.1 Pelvicachromis taeniatus
TCAGATTTTTATGGGGGGGGGGGGGGGGGGGGGGCGGGACTCAGTTGTGTTGCATGGTATGCTTAGCCTGAGGAGGTGTCTGCTTTGAGGTTTAACGCAGGAAACTCAGGTGAGACCACTGAACTTCTTTGACCACCTTGATCTCTGTTCATATGGTTTCAAATGAAACCCAAAGCGAACAGCAGGAAAGACAGTTGTTCTTCAGGTCTTTTCGTATTCAGCTTTTTTTGGCCACATTTTGCTAATGTTTATACAATACTGCGCAAAAGCCTTTAGCCACGCCTCATTTCTTTCCATTTTGCTACATAAGTGGGATACAGGTGCAGCAAATGAATGAAACATAGCCAAAATACAGTATATAAGTATTAGGGGAATTTGTACAATTCTAATGAGCTTGAAAGTCAATAATTGGTATGACTGCCTTTATTCCTCAACACAGCCTGAACTCTCTTAGGTGGCTTTCTTCTAACTTCTTTAAGTAGTCTTCGGGAATAGTTCTCCAGGCTTCTTGAAGGACATTCAAAGCTCTTCTTTGGATGTTTGTTACATTTTGTTCTAATCACTGTAAAGATGATCCCAGACACTGAGGTCTGGATAGGCTAATCCATATCTGTAGACACTCACTGTTGTAGCTCTCTCCTGATTTTCAGCCCAGTTCTTGTGTAATGTTGCATGACTTCCTTATGAAGTTCTTCTTTACAGCCAGATTGATCAGCTCTGGATTTTTTTTTTTCATTTTTCTCAACCACATAACTTTCAGACATTGCTCATTGGCCCACCACTTCTTATTCTCTCCTCCACTTTTTGTGACTCCTCAATTTTTTATTTTTTTTTATTTACAAAAAGCACACCATAGCAAGATAAGCCAATTTATTGATCCAACAAAACAAATGATGTGCTTTTACAACAGTAAAGGTCGTCTGTTATGTGTAGATATAACAGTGATTCATCTCTTGAGTCAGTTACTTTTTTAATGCTTGAAAATTCATAAACAGCTTAAAAAAAAATGATTGGGTACAAGGACTGGAGTCAAAATGAGTGAAAAAGCAGTCAGTGTCCCAATAAACAGCCTGAAGAACTGTTGCCAGCAGTATATTACAACATTACTTGGACTTTCCACAATACTGTATACAAGAGAGCAGTCATTTCACAGTCTTTATCGCGATACATCTTTTATCATGTGTACAATAAGCAACCCCAAAAACCACACCCCGGCAGCAGTAACTCATCAAACCAAAGCTCATGCGGCTGCTTGTTCCAAATCAAACCTCTGCCTTTACACTGATATTTCCTTCCACAGACTGAAGCAGTGGGTGCACAGCCAGCATGAACCAGCATAAACACAGACAACACAAAAAAAATAAAAGCAGCTGTAATGATAAATGTTGCTCTTATTCCTTCGGTAGCTAAAAAGCCGAGCAATCGTCCCCTGAACAGTCAAATCATGTGATGTCTTGTGCTTCTCTGCTCAGACACATTCAGAGATCCTCATTGTTAGAGGGAAGCAAACCACATTCTCTGAAACATTAACGCGTTTCACTCAGCGGAAGAACAGGAAGCCAAGCTGACAGCACTGGTAAAAATACATTTTTTTTCCATTGTTTACATCCTCTTTCTGCTTGGGTGAGCAGAGTCGGAGGCCCTGTTGGTGTGGGATTTTCTATTAAGCAAACAAAAGGCCACAATCTTCCCCAGAATTACAATCAATACCGTTTCAGATAACAGAAAGCCAAGCTGAGGCTGGATCTTTATCTTCACCACATGCAGGTTTCGCTGCATCCATTTAAGATATTAGATATATTTTTCTGCTTTTCCACATCTCTCTGCCTGCTCACATCAAAGACTTGTCTTGAAGCACAAGATAAGGGAATCTGTCCGGCACAACACACTTACACCATACAAACATTCAGTTATTAGCCGGATGTGAAATAGTGTGTTGGTGTCATTTTATGCTAAAAGCACCACTGTATACAATTGTGTAACACGTTGCACAATAGGAGTATTCAGTGCTTTTTATATCTGATGGAAACACATTTTGTTGTGCATTTTTAAATTTCCTTCCTTTCTGAATTTCATATTCTACCCTGTTACTGTAAATGCTGATTACACAAAATGTGACCGTCAACAGTTCAACGCTGGAGTGAGCAGAGTCCTCTCAGCCTGCAGTTATATGTGCAGCACTGTTAGCTGCTAGTACAGCATATACACTGTAAATCTCCGATTCCCAACCGTGTACAGTAGGTTCAGTGTTAGATGTGAGCTCAAGACCGTTTGGTAGTCCAGCCAGACTACCTTTATATCTTAGGATGGTTCATTGTCACAGTTCTGACAAGCCAGTAGAGGTGAAATAATTAAAGCAAATATTACTGGAAGGCAGAAAAATGTGCTACTTTTTGAATTCTTACTGTTCTTAGCACCCACACAGCTAACATGTTTCATCCTACAGGCTTTTCTCGAGTCTTCAGTGGCTCTTTCAGGGGTTACAGTGAGGACCAAAGTTAGGTCTTTTATAATGCTGATAATTTTTTTAAAAACTGATGTAAAAGTCTCTCTCACTGTGTCGATACATCTTCCTCTTCTTTTCAATACATCTAGCCTTATCTTGTCAAACAGGGTTAGTTATCAGTTTCTCTACATACAATGCAGAAGTTCTGCAACTGCTCATAGACGTTGGTGCTCATATCCCATAGCCTCACATGATGCAAAGTTTTTCTGATGCTGCTAAAGCGAACACATATTTGCCTTTTTTGAGCTGCAGCTCGGTTAAGACGAATGTGCTGATCTGTAAAACGCTGGAGTCTGGTGCTGCTGATGGCTTCTCCTCCCCCTGGAAGGACTGAGGGCAGTGCCAGTATCAATGGGTGCTGCGTGCCAACTGGCACACAATGCAAGTCAGCAAGCTCAGCTTTTACATAAAAATGACATCATCTCCCAGCACCACTTAGCACACTCTGCGTTGCCACAGCAAGGACACGCCAGAGACCGAGAAGAGAAGGCAGCAGGTCTAATTATCAATAATATAGCAGGTCATATTACCAATATTAGTGTCTAAATTTGTAATTGTTTGTCTTTTTCTGGAATTGAGAAGAACCCTAATGTTTACCGGCCTGCTTTATGGGACTATGGCTGGGAAATGGAGACGAGATGACACAAATCTGCCTGCAATCAGATATTTTGCTAAAATACTTGCATCTCTTTATTTGCATTTAATTTATTAGACTGGGTTTTGCTGAAATTCACTGTAACATTGATCCACCAGATGGCCACCAGATAATAACAGTCTATCTATGCAACACAAAATCTTGCTGTGTTGTGAAAATCTCTAAAGATTTTTTAAATGCAGCCACTATTAAGAGCCGTAAGGTGGGATTTGTCATTTTAAATACACAATGCGATCATTTGTGCAAGGACAACAATTATACTATACGTTCATGTGACTCTAATGACTTCAGATGCACTCAGCCAACACAGAAAAAGGAGAAACCCCAGCCAATTAAGTTTAAGTTTCACCTTGGACCGTAACACAATTACATTTTACTACTTTTGTGGGAGCGTCATCAGCAGGACTGATTATCTGCGTTACACAGCCCCTCGGTGTTTGAAGCTAATACATTTCGCCGTACTACACTCCGAGGTGAAACTAAAACTTGATTAGCCGAGCGCTGCGTTTATCTGAAATCACTGAAGGCACGTGTGAATTTAACTCCTGTGACGCTCGTTACAGCTAAACTGCTCACGCAGGACAGTTATTGTGTTAAATGTCTTCGACGGCTGAAGGTGTGAATGTGAAAATCTGTGGTTGTCTGTCACTCTGCGTTAGACATCCGTGTTGTACATCCTGGACAGACCTAACCAGGATGTACCTCACTGCCTTTTACTGTAGAACAGTTGAAACAGGCCCCCCATCTCACCCAATCCTCAGTCACAGTGGTCCTCAGAGATTTCAGTCTTGTCACAGTTCAAGGTGTTAGAGCTCAGTGGGCAGTGACACTGACTGACAGAGAGTGAGAACTTCTCGGCGGGCAACAGAAGCAGAACTGATGAATACTGATCACTGACAGAAACATTCCTTTCTCTTTGGCTCTGGATCAGAAGGAGTCTGAGCAACTCTTTAAGATGCTCTTATATGAAGCACGTTCCCTGAACTAATTTGGATGCTATTTACACACATTACCTAATATTTCATCACAGAATCACTACACACAGTACAGATGTGGACAGCATTTCTAAAGACCCACAATGCTTAAACTGTCTGGGACCCAGGACCCAGACAGTTTGATCTACAATATCCTTCATGTACCAAAACCATGTAAAACTGTCTTCTTTATGTTCTAAACCTTGTCTAAACTGTTAAATAAAAAAATAAAAAAAACACATATCCTGCCATCACCAGAACCTGTCACTCTCCTGTGCCTCCTGCTTGACCCATTTTGGATGGAACAAGCAAGGAGGGAGGAGGAGGAAGAGTGAGAGAAGGAAGAAGGGGGAATGATTCAGCATGAGCAAGCAAACAGACTCAAACAGATTCACTGTTGTTGAGGCTTCACAGCCATTAGCAGCTGCACAGCTGAAACCACAGAGGCAATAGTTGTTGTTGTGTTGTGATGGCTGGAATCTAATTTCCATTGCAGGCAGGAACACCCTGAGAACTTTTAAACCATATTATGACCTCCTCTATGGGTGGGTGGGGGGCTGTTGGTAGATCACACACACACTGTAGGATCTGCTCTCTGCCCCCCCCTTTTGTGTGATGTCGGCGCTCTGGGTCATAGTTTGTCAGCGACATGAAGGAGGTCAGTGAGAGCAGCAGGCTCAGCTCTTCTCCTTGGAAGATGCGACCAGGTGAAAGGCCGTTTGGCAGCTGCTTGGTCACGTGCTTTTCCATTTTATTTATTTATTTTTTGCCGTCCAGGATCGACTTGCAGTTCAGCCTGACAAACTGTCACCGAGCAGCTGACCATCACCTGACATTTTTCTTCCCCAATTTAAACGAAATACTGGATTCTTTTTCCTTTACGGAGTCATAACACCAGCTTACAAAAGATGGTACTCACCCGCCAGCCCTCCGCCTCCATCCCCGTGGCCCTTCCGTTTCTGGAGGATGAAATACGGGTTCGCTCTCTCGGTTATCCATAACGCGCCCGCAAGTAACACATCTTCGGGAGTGACCCACATAACGCTGCTGGGTTTGTTGTTGTTGTTTTTGAAATTATTACTTTACAGGGACATCGAACACTGCTGACGGTGACCGTTTAACTGGTCTTACCGGGATGTGTGATTGTATTTAGATTGTGTTATTACTTTTAGATCTTTAAAAGATCGATGCAGGCCTGATCGTCTCCCGAGCAGCTGCAGTATCTAGTATTGGATATCCGAGCAAAAAGACGCGCAAGCAAGCGTGCTATAATTAAACCTAGCAGGCGCGGATCGGTCGGGTTCGGCCTGCAACATCCAAGTCCAGCCTTCACATTTCGTGCACTCAAACCTTCTCCTGCAACTGCAGCAGCAGCAGCAACAGCCTCTTGAGCCCACGGAGGGCTTTTAAACAAACAGATGTCTTTGGGTAATCGTGTGCAGCCTCGGCTCTGTTTGTGGGCGCACACAGGCGCAGTGCTGATCAGTCTTTGTTGATCATGCTCCGCGGCAGGTGCGATTCAGTCCTCCGGTGCTTGTTTAAAGAGAAACCCGAGACACAGTCACCACCGAGCGGTCTGTATGGTCCTTTCGGTCGCGATGTCCACGTCTGCTTGCTGAGGTCAGGCGACACTTGTACAGATGAAACGACAATAACGCCGCGGTCGTCCCCTCCGTGTCAGCTGGAGCTACTGCCGCACGCAAAATAAAGCGCGACACGGAGCGCGCGACGTCAGCGGGAAGGAGGTGGAGACGCACGAGGAAATACCGAGAGAGCGTGTTATTGTTTCTACAAACTCACATTATTTGTTGTAGTTCTTGTTTTGTAACCTTAAGAAAAACACAAACAAAAAACAAAACAAAAAAGATTTTGTTGTTTGATAAATGGTTAAATATCCAAATTACTTCAAGCAGAAGTGAACAATCCTTGCATTCAGAGAGAGAGCGACACTGTTTAAAGCAACATTAGACCTTCAATAACCCCCCGTCACCCGTCTTTATTTATGAGACGTGCATCTGGTTCATGGTGTTAACAGTTTGCCAACGGTTTTAAAAATATCACTACATCGAACACAGCACAACAAATCCGGCTTTGTTGTATAAAAAGCCATTTTAATAGAGCATGAATCAGTTCAGACACCGCCGCTGGGTTTCTGAGAACAAACCCTAAGATTCTGTCAGTCTATGTGCAGACAGTCTCAAAGATGTAGTTAACCCTCTTGACTTGAGCAAACGTATTTTTTCCTGAACCTGACGGCCGATTTAAAACTGCAAAGAAAAGAAATCTTTCTGGCAGAAAGCCCTGACGATCTTTCCAGACTTTAAGCTTCTTAAATGTGTTAATTAAAATAATTAGATTGTATTTATCACAGGGTTTCTTTAATTAAAAGTTCAGGAGTTGCCTATAAGCGTCCTTACCCAGACCACTAACCTTCAGGCTTCCACAGCCCCCTCCTAAAGCAGCTTATGCTTTTAGGACAGTTGCCAACTTTGCCTATTAATCCAGTGTTTAGCAAATTTCCCAATTTTTATGACTGGAAATGTAAGACAATAATGTTAAAGAGCAACAATGTCGAGAATAGGAATAAACCCACAAATACTGTGACTCTTCTGTAAAGTAAGAGTTTTGTTGTGCTCAGTGCTGTTTGTGGCCTGAAAAAGCAGGCCATCGAAAGCAGGGGAAATGCATTTTACTCGCAGGTTCACTCAGCTCGGTGAAACCTGGTTTCAGGTACGCGTTTGCGAGATTTCCCCTTCAGCAAACCGCGGCGCGTCGACGGGCTGTGTGGTTGCAGGACCGTGTCATCTCAGTCATGAACCTGTACAGTACCTCCACTCTGGGTTAGGCCATGAAGAGGTTGCACTGTAGGTGGCGGTGGGTGGGGATGACGGGACATTTGTAACACTCCATGACGTTTTCAGATATCAAAATGGTTTTTATTAATGTCATTCTCCAGTATTAGTCAACACACCAAGTCCATGCTGTTGACCGCATTATAAACAGCGGTTCTTTGTCATGTTGTGATGAAGTAGTGATGACATTTCCTTTTCTTGCTCCTGAAGAATCACGCCATTCCCTTTGTGCTCTGAACTGTCAAATAAGTACCTGGGACATGGTGTCTTGGACATTTTGTTCCACTTTTTGGTTCCTGAATCACATCCCCATTATCGGCACACAGTTCTCCTTTAAAATAAAGGAAGAAAAACTTTGCGTGTATGTCTTTCACGTTATTTTTTTTTTTTTTTAGCAGCCTTCTTAACAACTTAACTTAACAACAACTGTTTCAAAACTAAGACAGTTCAAAATCTTCTTATTTTTTCTTCTTCTTTTAGTTCATTCGGAGCCTCGGCGCACCCGCTGAACTCATCCAAACCTTTTTAACCCCTTCCGTTATCTTTCAGCTAGGTGTCTTCTGATTGGCTGACCCTCGCAAACAAAACATCTGACCAGCAGGACGGGCGGGGCTTCTGCACAGCCAGAGCTACTCTCATGGACAACAGCTTTAAACATGAGCATCCATCAGGGAAACACAAGAGCAAAGCAAACGGCATACAAAACTTGAAGACAGTTTAAAACGCTTTTACATCCAAATCAAAAGACTGTAAAAATATCTGTTTGATATTTCAGGAAGTAATCGAAAAACAAAAGATGGATTTTTTTTTTCCATTTAAGACAACATTTCCTGGATTAACAGAAGCAAAAATCACAGACTTTGTTGATTGCTAAACAACATGTAGAACTCAGTGGAAAGTCTCTTTCATGTTGGACTGATTTTCGGTTCGTTCTCACTCATAGATGAGAAAAAAAAAACCCCAACAACCCAAGAGCAGTCAATCTCCCCTTTATCAACCGGGAATTCTGAACAGTTTCAACCGTTGTTTAGTGGAAATGAAAACACCTTTATAGTCTTCACGGAAAACAACATTTTAACAAAGACTTCCCAGAAAGAAAAAATAGGATTTTCCCTTTTTTCTTTTCATCACGCTAAGGCGACAGCATGGTGCATGCTTCCATGTGAACAAACCAGCAAGACACTATTGCACATTGTAATGGGGTATGCTACTGCCCCCCGTTGGCCAAATTCATAACTACAATTTTTTTCCATTAAAAAAAAAAAGTAATTTAAGTAAATCTCAAGTCCATCCAACATCGGGTACCTCGCGATTATTTCACTTGGTTTATAGCACAAAACTACGTGACCAACCAGCATCACACTGTGTGATTTTGTTTTCCGGACATGTCCTCCCAGACAGTGGGCGTTAAAATAACAGACTCCACCATTCTGGGAATCCGTTTGGCAATATTTTGGACCCCACCTGTTCGCAGAGATCTGATCATTTACTTAATCTCACAGTCTGACATGGTTTGGGCTTTGCACACTCCCTTTCCAGCGACTTCAAAGGCAGCTCCTTTGTAGGTTGCGACGCACTGGCCGTCTGTGCGCAGGTCTGGCTGAACCTGCTCCCACACCTTCTGTTTGGGGTTCAGCTCTTTATCGGGCTCCCCTGCAACAAAGAAATCAATGTGAGAAATTAGATCCCTCTGCGTACTTCAGTAAACTTCGACACTTGATTCCAGCAGGTTTGCTGCCAGCCTGCTCAAACATTAAAACCAGTGACAGTCAGAGCTGCTGTTTCCATCCTCATGGAAAGTGGCTACAGAGATTTGCACGCATCCAACCACAAAAGCTCAGAAAAGCCAGCGGTGAAGTTTAGGAATGATGTCTGCTCTCAGCCTGCAGTCCCATTCTTACTAAAGGTGCCTTGCAGAGTTGGAGGATACTTGTGTTTGTGTGTAGAGTCATGTTAAAGTACTGCAGTGGTCACAGTCTGAATATTGAGGCTCTTGAACACTCTGATGAAAACAGGAAAATAATGAGGCATGTGATCAGCACTAGCTGCTGAGCACACATCTATTGTGACTGTTCGGCTGAGAATAGGTTTAGCAGAAAGCTACAGCAGCGAGGCTGTAGTACCTGGGAATTCCTGGAAAGTCACTCTATCCCCTGGTACCGCTCCGCTTGGAGGATCAAGGATTTCCAGCTTGTCTTGTGACAAGGCACACATGAGCATTCCCTGGTTCACAATTCCTCTCGTCTCCACTGGCCTCACATTACACAGCAGGACCACCATACGATTCTGCATCTGCACGAAGGGCAGAAGAGTCCACATGTTCAAGAGAGAACAGCAAATGACAGTAAAGGTGATGGGAAAAACAAACAAACATCCGAAATCCAATAGGACTGTATTTTGTGAATCAAATTCTCACTCAGTGGCAATTCTGACTTTTTATCAAGAACTCTCAATGAGACGAGTGCTTCAGTCCAGTGTTTTGCAGAGTAAACTGCCGTGAAAATTTGCAATGTCCTTCCCAGGACTGGTGCTGCAAAGTGAGTCAAAAATTCTGAGAGGCGATTGTGATATTTTAGCTGTACTGGTGACTTTAATTGTTTAAAATCAGCCTAGCGAACACTTCAAAAGTGTATCTTTGTCTTTCCAGTGACAATATTATAAAATGTTAGCACGGTCAGAATTTTAAGCATTATTTTTTTATGTTATTTTTTTTTAAATAACTTTTTAAAAACTTTATTATTTTTTTTATTTTATTATTGTTATATTTAAAGAATTAGGTGGACCTAAAAAAGTGAGTGTACACAGTATACTAATATAGAACATAAAGTTAACATAATAGTGTTTTGGGCCGTTACTGTGGTTCACAGTTAGAGAGATCGTCCTTCGTCTCTGAGCTTCGTCACGTTATGTCTAATTTGAATAAGTGAGTAGTTTAAAAAAAATAAATAAATACACAGACCAAACTGGATATAAAAGCAACCGGACAGTTGGCTTCTAAATATTAATCAGGGCACTTTATATTAATGTCCCGGTACTTGCAAAAAACCCAGCAACAAAAAAAACAAACAAACAAACAAAATAAACAACCATACAGTGATATGGTAGATAACTATCTTATAGTTAGAAGAACACTGTTAAGTGATGGCTTTTGTTATTTGACCACAAAGTGCCCTGACCTGAAATCTGTCTAACATGTATGGGACACAAACTGGGACTGAACACAAACTGGGAGCCAGGCCTTTTCCACTAAGACCGGTGAAATGACCCTCATTCCAGAAGAACAGGGGCAGTTACAGCCAGTAGATTCAGTTTGCCCACATCAGCCATAAAATTATGAGACAGATGTTCATGTAGACAAAAATACTGATTCACAATTTTGGGTATAAAAAAAAAAAAAAAAAAAAAAGAAAAAAAAAAAAAAAAAAAAAAAAGTCTTACAAAACCCCTGGGGGAAAAAAAAACAAAACAAAACAAAAAAAAACATCCTATGGAGATGTAGCATGAAATGATGAAGAGCTGGGCCATCAGAGTTCTCCTTTAAATTGACAAATTATTAACACCAAGGGGGTATTGATAAAGTGCACATAAATGATTATGAAAGCTTCGTTAAAACACAATAAGCAGGCATGCATCAAGCTGAAGAGAAAAATCATACTTTTATTTTAGCTTACACTGTCATCCCTCAGAGGGAATCGGCTCAATAGACCAGCTGTAACTACACTCACCGGCCACTTCTTAAGGTACACTTTGCTAGTGCTGGTGACTGTGGAGACCATTTCAGTACAGAGAACTCACTGTCATATTCAAGATAATGCCAGATTTGAGATGAACTGAGCTTTGTGACATGGTCTGTTATCCTGCTGGAAGCATCCATCCGATGACGTGTACACTGTGATCACAAAAGCATGGACACAATCAACAACAACACGCAGGCAGGCTGTGGTGTTTAAGTCACCTTCTTTCCTCTATTCTGATGCTCAGTTTGAGCTTCAGCAGGTCGTCATGACCACGTCTGCACGGATAGATGCACCAACTTGCTGCCGTGTGATTACCCGATTAAATATTTCCATTAACGAGCAGCTGAACAGGTGTACCTAATAAAGTGAGTGTGTATAGTGTAACAATTCAATACATAGTCATTGTCAGTATCTTTGTGCTTTGTGTTGTTATTTCTATAAAATGAGCAGTCTGAATGTGTCACATAGGCTTCTGGGAAACAAAAAAAGTAGATTATTCAGTCATCTATTACATTTACTACAGATAAACAGTTTTATCTTCAAATAAATAACACTGCATTAATATTTGATATTTTACCTGCTCCACAGGTATGTGCTGAGACAGTTCACTGACCACTGTCCTGGGAAAAGCCTCTCCCACATCAATCTGCTCCACGAACAGCCCGTCAGTGTCTGGAAGCTGCTGGGCCGTGACAACACGTCCAATACGCAGGTCCAGACGGGACACATCCACCTGCTTCTTTGCCACCTTCGGCCCTCCTGGCATGAAAGAAGTACCGCAGTGTCAGCGAGGTACACGGTCCTTCTTTGCAACTAATCTTCCCTATGGTGTGTGTTCCACTAATATAAGCATGTGACAGATGTGCATGTTCTGTAAAGAAAATATTTGCTGCTAAAAATCTCAAGTTTTAAGAATTAATGAACAAAATGCTTGGTTTGACTCAACTTCCCCACCTTTCACGGGATTACAACTACATCTATATGTAATACTACCTACAGGTGTCAGGGAGTGTTTTGTCCCTCCTTACTCCATCCATGTGAAGCAACATTAAACCCAAGCAATTGTGGAATCAGAGTTGACTTTAACTTCCTATTCTGCTTGAATGTTGTGCTTTTAGTAAATTTATGACTCAGGTGGGTGTAGTTTGAACACGCCATCATCATCATCATCATCATCACCCACGCTCTCAACGGTATGGCCGTAAATCGCTGCACCCAGGAGCCAGGTAAACAAACAAAACGCATGGACGCTCAGCAACCACATGCAGGAGGATAATCAGAGGGAAATGCCAAAAGTATGCGGACACTATACATTGCACTCGTATGTGTATGCAACCGCTGCATTCCTCATTCTCCAGGCCTCCCGGTGGACGCACCTTTGGGCTTGCCGTATGAGGACACACGGCCTCGGAAACCCATCTCATGAAGCTCCCTGCGCACAGTGGTGGAGCTCACGTTGGCTCCGGATGCGCTCTGAAACTCGGCGGTGAGCGCTTTTATGGAGGGCAAACACTTCTCCAGCGCCACTCTTTCCAGCACTTGGCGATCCTCCTCTTTCAGCTTGTGCGGTCGGCCGCTCCGGGGCAGAGCCGTCGTTATTCCTCCACGCTTCCACTTTAAAATCACGGCGCTGACAGTAGATCGGGGCAGATTTAACATCGCCGAGATCTCACGGACGGACTTCTTGCACAGGTAGCATCCCACCACAGTGCCCCGCTGAAACTCACTGAGCTCCTCGCTGCGACCCATTGTGTTGAAAATGTTTGCAGACTGCTTTTGCATCGATTCCCACCTCCTCCTCCTTCTCCTCCTCCTCCTCCTTGGAACTTCGCCCCCCCCTTTTCTTCTTCTACGGTTGGCTCTCAGCGCTAATTTTAACTATAGCCCACTATCGGGTATATTACTGCCCCCGTATGATGACTAATAGCAATTCAGTGACACTACCGGCTGGATTGTGTTTCATATGACCTAAAACTGTTTTAACATGATGCAAACAAACAAGAAGCAAATAAATAAATACATCTGGGAACCTCTTTGTAATACATAGATATTTTATTGATCCCGCAACATACTTCTCTGTGTTACAGCAACAGGATAAAAAATAAAAACAATAACAGTAAAAAAATAAAAATAAATGGCTGCGGCTCAATCAGCCTGGTTCTGCCAGAGGGTTCTTGCTGTTAAAAGGGAGTTTTTCCTTCCCACTGTCGCCAAGTGCTTGCTCAGAGGTGGTGGTTTGATTGTTGGGGTTTTCTCTGTATTCTTTGTATTATTGTAGGGTCTTTACCTTACTAGATAAAGCATCTTAAGGTGAATGCTGTTGTAATTTGGTGCTATATAAGTAAAAATTTAATTGAGTTCTAGTGCTTTTCTCCTCTACTTGAGACTATTGTTAAAATTACTTTCTGCAACTTGCCCCATTCACCCACACTTTTTTTTTTTTTATAAAAATGTCGAACACACTCCAGTGAATGCATTAAAATTATGCATTGTGTCTGCGAGTCCTCAGCTGATTGGATTTCCAGAGTGCATTCGTCCTTTCTGGAGGATTTTTCATGGAATTGTATGACAAATGTTCTGGGGTGCTGTGCAGACTTTCAAGACGTTTGTGCTTGACTGATGGTTCATACATATTTTTACATTTTGGCTTCCTTAAAAACTTAGTTAAGTTTTCCAGTCTTTTTAAAAACTTACGCTATTCTTTTTTTTTTCTTTTTCAGAATTGAGTTTTTTCCATGAAAAAGCAAAATTGCTCTTCCGTTTTGCCCACAATTCTCCTGAACATCCTCGTCCTCAGTTTTAATACCTACAGACCTGTGAATGTTGCATGCTCCCCCCTGCTGGGTTCTAGACGACTCTGATATACTCATGCTCCAGGTCCAAAAATATATTCCTGAAGATATCAAAACAAACCCCTTGTCATTAAATTTCCAACAAATCTTTGATAGCCTCCCCAGAATGCCAGACAAGTCAGGAGGTTAGGTCACGGATTCAGGGTAAAGATGAAAAAAAGAATCTGCTGCTCTTAACCATTGTTTACTTGAAAATGGGCATTATGGTCAATGCAACCCTTTTATGAGGCATTATTATTATTATTATTATTAACACACAAACACGCAGAGACGTGATAAAATGTTCTTCATTGTATGAGCATAAAAGTTTATGGACTTAAGGACTACTGCATCTGTTGTGCCTCTATATGGAAGCAACTTGGATTTGTTTATTTCACCACAGATGTCCACAGTGACCACAAATAAAGGAAAGTCACAGGGGAACCAAGGGCTTTACTGGCCTCCTACTTTTTGACAGAGGTGACCAAGGATGTATTAATATAAGAATGCTGCATACAGCAAATATTCATGTATCCATGAATATAAGTGTTTGAAAGAGGTTAGGTTCAGATTATTTTCCACATGTGAAACTGCAGAAGGACACAAAACACCAGTTTTCACCAAGGTGTCACATGTGATTTTTGAAGTACTAAAGTAAGATGACAAAGACACGATTTTTGCTATTTTTCCCAGTACACCACCACAGTGTAATCAAACTAAATCAAAAAATGAAGATGTGATTGAAGCAGTCACATCATGAGTAATCACTAATGACCCAGTTCCACTGGCACCAAGACATGCCCATACCAAAACATTATCACTGCCATATTTGATAGATGATGTGATATGCTTCAGCTCATGAGATGTTTCTCACCTTCTCCAAATTTTTTCCTTCACATCATTCTGTTGAGTTGTTTCGTCTGTTTGTTTTCTCAGAACTTTGCAGGCTCTTTAAACCTGACCTTCTAGTTTTGGAGGTCAACCAGTGGTTTGCACCTTGTTGTGTATTTAGATTCATGAAGGCATCTCTTTATTCCAGGCAATGATACACCTACCTCCCTGAGAGTGTTCTTGACTTGCTTAGATGTTGTTAAGTTGTATTAAACCATAGAAATAATTCTGTCATCATACACTTTAATTTGGTGTTGCTGAGCTGGCCAGTGCATTCCTTCTTTTTAACAATGCAACAGATTGAGTTCAGATTGACTCCAGATATCTTCTGACCTCATATTGAGAGTTTTAGTGAAAAGTGACAAAAATCAGCACTTGGAATCAAATTCATTTCTTTTATCTGCTTAATCTGTCATGGTTAAACAGAGGAACACAATGATTAAATTTACTGTTTGATTTAAAAATAAGTGTCATTGTCCAACAAGTTATGGACCCATGTTTAGGTTACTTGTAAGATTTCAAAATTCAGAAAAGCTGTTAGTGAAAACAGTTTCTTTACTTACACAATACCTGAAGACTCTATGTGTTGTCATATTTTTGTTTGTATAATTTTTTATTGTACATAAAACAGACAGTTTTGTAAAAGTTGAAAAAAAAAAAACCTGATTAAAAGTTATCATAACAGACAGTCAAAGACATTCCTACACATGCATCATGTATAGAACAAGAAAAGGACAGAGACACTCGTAATCACACTTACATTGATTTTAGGTTACAAAATAGCACTGCTCTTATATCTGCTGGGTATATAGTTTACAATATACTGATACCCTCCACTTCACATCCAAAGAGTAAAGATAAAAAAAAGAAATACAATGATATACAGTAAGCAACAACCGACTCATCTCTCATGTTCATTACTGCAGCCCTCTGTCTTTAAAGCTGTACCTTAAACGAAGGCTTCAGCCTTCACCATTCACTGGAGTGTTAAAGTGCAATATAGCAATATAGGAAGGTTAACACGATCAGAAAGAGCCACACAGATCAAAAGGAAATAGCACACCCTGGTTAAGCTACCAGTAATAAAACAATGCTGGATAAGGCTTTTTTTTTTTACAAGTCAAATACTTCCAGAGGATTTCTTAATTTTTTTAAGAGGAAGGAAAACTGCTTTGCAAACAATTATTGGGAAAATAGAGTTTTGATGATACATGATGATTAATTTCATTGTAATAATTGCAGGTAAATTAGCAGATAATTGCACTACAAGCACGCATAAAACTAAACTACATATTATTTATATATGCATGCATCATTGATGAAGCTATTTTTATGTAAAATATCTAAGTTTGTTGTGCCGTGCAGTTTTGATTTGATTTTTAAAATGTGGCCGGTGGAGACAAAAGAAAATGTCTCTTTAAGGCAGGACTGATTAACTGATTTCTATTGATCAGTGTCCACTTTCCTTTTAAAGTTTAAGGTGAGCTTTTTATTTTCCCCAAAATTTGTTGCAATTACATTTTTCTTTCCAGAAAGCATATTGAAAATGATTTAAATAAGTAATAAAGATAGTGGGTTAAACAATGTTGGAGTTACATTAGGGACACTGTTTTTTGTTTTCTTCATCGGGGCACAAACTGTTATTAGATGAAATAAGCTCACATGTCTTCGGTGTTTTGGTTTCATTTATTCCTCAGAGAAAGTTAATAGTAAAATGCTGTAAACAGACAAACTGAGAGACCTTCATCACACTGTTTAAGTTGCTCTGTAACAAAAAGGCCTTAAACTGTGGAAAACCTATGTTTCTATTTTTCATTTTTTAAATTTGGCAACACAACCAGAGCCCAGCCATGTAGCACTGTAAATAAATGCACTTTGCTTTACTTTGCCAATATACCAACTAAGCAAACAATTAGATGGAAGCTTTAGAGACATGATGAGAGAAAAGAAAATCCATGTTTTTTGGGTATTCCTTTGTATTGTGCTGTACGATTTTTAGCCTGAGCTCATGTAACATGAGGAGATTAATGGTCCCAGTAACGTAGGCTGAGATTTCAGCCTTCAGTCTATAGTGAGAATCAGATTCTTCGTTAACTTTCATGTCCTCAACACTAAAGAAATGCAGTCTGTCAGATGATTTAAAAGTCTGATTTACTTTTGTCATATAAGTGCATACAAAAATGGAAATGTGAAATCTTCCAGTTAAGTGAGTAAACTTAAAAACTGTCAAGCTTACACCTGCAGGTAATATTTTAACTTTATGGACTCTATTTCTAGAGTGTAGTGTTCATAGCTATCAAATAAAGAATTACAATAATGACTGACCAAAGCAAGAATGAGTTTGATCACATGCCTTACATAATAGAGTCAGCCGCAGGAGCTCTTGGAAATGACTAAAGAGAGAAGCACCAGTTAAAGCCCGATGGCTCCAATGACTAAATCAGTGGGTTTGTGCTTCTTCAGTGTGCATGTCTGCAGGAATGTGAGAGGAAATGGACCGAATGAGCTTTAAATTCAGCTATTTTTACTATTATGAAATCTTCTATAAAAAGCAATTATTCTAAAAAAAAAAAAAAAAAACCTAGATGAAAAAACAACAAAAGAATCAAAAATGTAACGTGCATTAACAGTCAGCTTCCACACTGGAGCCCATGCTGAGTTAGTTACATTATTTTTTTCAAAAACAGTCTTTTTTTTTTTCTTATACTTTATTAATCCTGTAGGAAATTACTTCTCTGCATTTAACCCATTCACTCAGTGAAGCAGTAGGCTGCCGTCAATTCAGCGCCCGGGGAGCAGTGTGTAGAGACGGTACCTTGCTCAGGGTACCTGAGGGTAGCCGTTCAGTGGATTACCCTCAGGTACCCTTTTTAGAGTAGCTTATTGACAAAATGCTAAAAATAATTATTTCATAATAACAATAATTTCATAATTTTGACCACTTGGTGGCAGCAGAATCAAGTAAACAGAACACAATAAACTCCAGCCTTGGTCTTCACCTGATCCTGATCGAATAATTTTTTGTATCATTTGTTTGGCTCTGGGCAGTCTAGACTGAGCAGAGATTTTCTGAAAACAAATGATCCTCTGAGAGCAGTGAGACCAAACCAACAGTAAGACAATGAGCTCAAACCATAGTCTGTATATAAATGATGGACATGGCTGCTACGAGGTAACCCATTGGTTTGAGTCCTGTTTTGGAGCCTTGAGTCAGAAGTAAGAAAAAATGAAGGAAAAGGAAAAGAAAAGGAGCTGAGTGACAACCCAAGGATGCTGCACACTCACTAATCTATCACAATAGCTCATTTTCTCATAGACTTCTAAACATTTGGAATTTCTCTTGCCCCCTGCTGGCCATTAGAAAGAATGCAGGTTTAAGGCACTTTCTTCACTTTCACAAATGAGGGGGCGGGGGTGGGTATGTCCATTTTTTATATACAGACTTTGGCTGAAACTCATTGTAAAGTGTATAAGGTCTTAAGTATAACAACACATTTGATAATAATATAAACAGTCTGTTACAGCTGCTAGAATTTTGTACGCATTCATGGGTTTTAAAAAGCACTGAAGCTATGTTTTACCATTAGTTTTACCATAAGTTGTCACATGCCTTCTCAATAAAAAACATTTGTGTGAAGTATCAGTACTTCTTCAATTCTCCAACAAGCAGACATTTTTTTATAGTTATATTAAACTCACAAACATTCTTGTACATGTGCTTCCAAACTGTAGAAGGATAGCTGTCTTATGCTCAGCATTTCCAAATGTTGGCTGTGATGCTGTTTATTTCTTTGCACTTTTTTGCAGATCCGTGCTAAAAAAAAACAAAAAACGTGAGAAAGGTACACCAATGCTGTTTGTCAAAAGTAGCCAGTTTAGTGTAAACCCACTCCAAGACTGTAAATGTTTCCATGCTGGTAACTGTTCCTGCCAGGACAAAGAAAAAAAACTGCTTGGGGCAGAGAATTCCTTGAATGAACCCGAGCCCTGTCTCCTTTATTACCCAACACAGTCCTTTTAACTGACATAAATCATTGCCCTGATGTTATTTATTAGGGTGGTAATCATGAAAACGTTTAGTGTAAATCCAGCCTGTCAGCCAAGGCAATTAACTTTAATGACAAATAACAATGTTTAATATGCAAAAGACAAGCTTGGCACAAAGACATGTTGACATATTTATATTGGCTGGTTTGTGTAGGTTTGTATAGGGAAGTGTGCACAGTGGGAGAAATTGGTAGTGACAACTGCTATAGCTACAGCTACAGCTGTGTTTAGCAGCAGTGAGAACATGATCCCTTACTTCACGTGTTGTGAATAATTAGCAGCAGTTTCAGCAGGGCAGAGGGTGACATCACTTCAAACTGCTTAGGACAAGCTATGATTGTCAAATGTGAGGACAGAAACATCTAGCTTGTGTTTGCTTATTTGTCTCTCCATGACAGGAATATTTAGTCGGTAAAGTAGAAGTTTTAAAAACTAAGCTCCACAAAATAGTAACAAAAACAATTACACTTAGAAATTGTGAAATTACAGCTCGTGTGCCTTCATATTCCAAATTCTTGATGTCATGCGACCACAAGAAAACTAACATTTAAATCTGAAGCTGAAAAACTGCTGGTGGAAAGTCACACCAACTGTTGGAGAATCAGAAGAAAACCACTCAGGTGCTCTATGCACTATGCATACAACCATATCAGTACAACTTCTGGATTTGTTGGCAGTGATCTTGTACCAAGAAGTCAAAGAATCCACTCGTATTTTTCTATTGATTAAAGCTGGAAAATGGTGCAGAGAAGGCCTTGCTTCTTCTTCGGCAGCAGGTTTGGTTTGTCTCACTCAGGACAAACAAATGTTCTCCTTCTGTGAAGGTCTCAGACACCTCCAGAGTTACTGTATGTGTAGTTTGGATGCTAGGTATCAGAATGTGAAAAGATTGAATGTATAAACGTTGGTCACCACATGGTGAGAAGTGTGACGAACTGTCCTGGCGTCACGAAATGAGCGAGCTAAATATCCATAGATGCAGGGATGAATTGTTTTTTTAGTCAAGTGAAGAAAGAACCGGGTATTTTGTGCTGCTATCACTTGTATTGCTCATTTACATTCATCTTCAGTCAGGTCACTTCATCAATGGATAATCTCTGGGAGCACCCAGACTGATCACCCAGTCCTGCTTTTTTCTTCCATGTCCTATGAGTTTTGTGCTATTTGTCTCAGCTCTGATTGGCTCTGGACTTGGTGGCATCGCATTCCTGCTCAGTGGACAGGTCTAATTCAGACATGCCTACCTCAATGCCCACGGTGATTGAAGTGTCTGAATCACTGCTGAGTGGAGGCTGGTGCTCACCTGAAGGACAAGAGAGCAAGTTGATACTGATTTTTTGGACCATTTTTTTTAGAGCCAGAACAAACATGTTGTGAACACACTAACGAGGCACTTTTGAATGAATATAGAAAAGTTGCAATTCATGAGAAACTTAGAGTGGCGCCTTGTGCATCTGTTACACGCAAGTCTTACTTAGCACTTTTCCAAAGGAGAGTAAAATCTGTGGCTCTTCAGCTGCAGCTAGTTCATTAATTGTGTCAGCTGTTTAGAAGCCAGTGGGAAAAATAAGTTTTAGATTACTCCTTCAGTTTTGTCACACTGTTCCATCTTAGCATCAGGCTGCCATCTGTTCAGTAACAACTTTATTCTGCAACTTGACAAGAACCCAAGGAGGTATACGTCAGGCTATGGTGGGCTCAGGCTGCGTGCAGACCCTGGTCCACCAAATTCTAGTTTGGCCCGGGGCTTTGCTGGAGGCACAGTGAGAGGAGGTTAGGTGTGTGCATGAGGACATACACAAATATCCCATAATGCCACTCCAAATTAAATACAAGGGCTACATGCATAGTGTCAAGGCTGCAGATAGGTACTGCTCACTTTTTCACGATGCTGGATTTAACCAAGGGCTACTGGGAGATTCCCTTATCTGCAGAGTCCAAGGAAAAAACATCCTTCTCCACTCTGTACAGACTGTAGAAGGCGATGGGGGCGTGTGATGGGGTGTGGTTTGTGTCTTATCCTATTAGAAGCAGTGATCATAAGATGAATATACTGTGCTAATGAGCACAGGGATGGACATGGCGAGCTACAATTCTCAAGTAGGCTGTGGCTCAGTTGGTACTAAGGGGCCCATAATGTGCAAAGAATATATCTCCAACACCTTAACACCACCAGCAGCCTGAATCGTTGCCGTGCATCAACAGTGTTGTATTGTGACAATGTTCAATCTTCTGTTATCCAATTTTTGGGAGCCTATGTGAACTATAGTCTCAGATTTCTGTTCTCTGTGAGGCACCCAGTTTGGTCTTCTGCTACTGCTGTAGGCTATGTGCTCTTCTGCACACCTCAGTTGTAATGAGTTACGTTTACTTCCTATCAGCTGAAAGTAGTATGGCCATGCTTTTCTGAACTCTGACATCAACAAGTAATTTCCTCCCAGAGAACTGGCACTCACTGGATATTTTCTCTTTTTAGGCCCATTGTCTGTAAACCCAGGAAATGTTTGTGTGGGAAAACCCCAGCAGGTCATCAGTTTCTGAAATACCAGCCCATCTTGTGCCAACAACTATATAGTGATGCCATGTTCAAAGTGACTTAAATCAACCTTCTTCCCCATTCTGATGCTTAGTTCAGCAGGTTGTTTGACCATGTCTGTGCAAAAGTATACTAATAACTATAATATATGAATAATTAACTGCATTAATGAATAGTTGAGTGTAAGTACACAGAAATGTGTCAAGTTACCAAAGAGGACTAAGCAACCTTCCTACCACCAACCTTGAAAAACTGCATGCAAGTGTACAGAAAACAACTGGTGCTGCTATACAAACAAATGATGCTCTCAAATGTTTTATTATTCCTTTTCTCCTGCTGAACTGTGGGGAGGGTTTCGATTTCAGTGCATTAAACTTTTGCATGAAAGAGCAGTAAATAGCTCATTTCCTATTATATACTAATTCAAAAGTTTTTTCTGTCTATATCTGTTGCACCTCAACATAAAAGTTTAACAAAATGAAACTGGAAATTTTAGAAGAATAGATTAGCCCTTCATTGTCATTGCACATGTACAATGAAATTGTGGACATGCACACGATGTTCCAAAGTATGCTTCAGCACTTATGTGATGGTCCAATGGCATCTGTGTCAGATATGCAAATGTGAAAAAGCAGATTGTAAACTTTTGCTCAAGCTGTTGTTTCATGTTAAACAGACACAGGCTGTACAGCAACTAGCAGTGTTTTCAGTCTTCATATACAGAGCATGTGAGCAATATATTAAGAAGTCCTATAGTCCAGAAATCAGAGTCTTTTACCTGCACTAAATGGCTGACTATAAAGAGTGATAGCTACATTAGTAGTCCTGCTCATTACTCAGGGTAAAGAGCAACATGACTGGAACTTCATCACTGCCAAGCCGCTACAGCAGAAATCCTGGCAGATCAACTTGTTTATCCCGTGCTGACTGCCTGTCAGTGCCATCATCTGTTTGCGCTTTGGTACACTAGCTGCAACGTAAGATTTATTGGGTCCAATTTACATTCTCATTGCACTCGACTAAGATCTGTGCCTCTGGCGAACTGATATACTACCTTTCAATTAACTTGTTATGTGCAAGTAAACGTAAGTGTTAGTCATAAACTTAAATCAACAAGTTTATGATACTATGTATTGCATTCAGTAGGAAAATTTGTGAAACACTATTAGATTTATTATCATATAAAGAAAGACTAACAAAATGCCTTCTTTGTTTTTTGCCTCAATTTAACAACTGCAGTGTAATTGTTAAAAACATGCTGTTACAAAACCTCCTTTAAATTCCCCCCTCCTTGTTCTGGTAAAATGTAAAATCTTTTGGCTTCAGAGATCATGTTTGGAAAAACACATAAGAGCTTCTGCATGAACTCACACCTATAAACACGCCCTGCAAAGTGCTAATAGCTTGCAGCTATTAGGCAACACAGCAGCTCTTGGGTGATTATATGACTTACAGAAATGCAATGAACGAAGGGTTTAGGTGGGTTAGTTTGTGACTTTCTTGAGCTTTTCACTTGTATTTCTCTTGGAGGTTTTGAATTGGGAAACACTGACCAAGTGAATGCTGACCTCATTTATATTTCACGTTAAAACAATCAAACATGGATGCATAAAACGTCTGAAAGCGTCGGCTGTTGGAAAACAGATCTTCTCAATTGTGTTAAAGTAAGTGTGAATTAGCAATGGACTTCCCCAACGTAACATATGTGCCTGAAGGAAGCACTCAGACATATCAGTACTTTGTATATTACACACACACACACACACACACACGCGCACGCACGCACGCACGCAAGCACGCACCCCTAAAAATAAAAATGACTGTATCTAAATCTCATGGGTTCATCAGAGGAATAAAAAGAATGAAATCTTGGCTTTTTTTGTGAAATACTGGACAAACTGACCTCTGGG
>VURO01038281.1:94365-123245 GCA_015108175.1 Pelvicachromis taeniatus
TCAGTGTTCTACTCTGTAACCTCCAGCACACACACACACACGCGCACGCACGCACGCACGCACGCACGCACGCACGCACGCACGCACGCACGCACACACACACACACACACACACACACACACACACACACACACACACAAAAACCCCCCTAAAAATAAAAATGACTGTATCTAAATCTCATGGGTTCATCAGAGGAATAAAAAGAATGAAATCTTGGCTTTTTTTGTGAAATACTGGACAAACTGACCTCTGGGGATGAAGGAACCTCTCTTTGGTAAAAGTGTATGTGCTCCACTTGTGACACACTGAACAATATATTGTTTAAAGGTGTTGTAATGTAAAATATTAACCCGAACATTAACTAATGAAGTTGAAAAATGTACAACAATGATATAGGGGAAATGATGTTAAAATACAGAAAACGTTCATTAACAATTACTTGAAAACAATTTAACGACAACCGGAATTCTGAAAAAGTTGAAGACACTGAAGACACTGTGTAAAATAAAAAAACAAAAAAAAAAAACCCAAAATGTAAAGTAAACCCATATTTTATCTAAAACTGGACACTCCACCTTCAGGTTTCAGGGCCCTTGCAGTGATTCCCAACAAAGAATCATTGCTGTTTGTAATGCAGTGCTGTCTGAGGGTCTGACGATCAGTCATCCAAAAGTGATACTGGGCCTTGTCTCTTTGAATCATTAGATGATATTCTGTGCTGTAGATATTGAGGTAAGTCTTTACAATTTTACATTGAGAAATATTCTGCAATTGTTGGTGGTGAACTTCTGCCAATCATTATTTCTGAGAAACTTTGCTTCTCTAAGATGCTCTTTTTATACCCAATTGTGTAACTGACCTGTTGCCAAGTAACCTAATTAATTTTTCCTACAGCTATTTTGTTTTATTCCCACTTTTATTTACATTTTTACACAGAATCCCAACTTTTTCAGAATTAGGTTTGTACTGTCCACCACTGCCACATACTGCAATAAGTAATAAATGTCTATACGCACTGCTGGCAAAGATACGGCTCTCCCCCGCCTGAAGCGCTGACTCTGTCTCAGGATGGAGTGCCGGCAGGTCTATTCCTCTTTCTGCTGGATCCAACGCTACCGAGCTCTCGTTAACTGTGATTTCGCTCGCTCCACTAATGGGGTTGGTAGGCGGACCCCCGATAGACATCTCGTAGTCTGGAGGAACCTCATCCGAGCAGTCTGCGCTAAACTGGAACATATCAGAGGCATCCTAACGTCTTTATCACTTGTAAAGCTGTATGTAAGGTTTGATTAGTATTATTAGGCAATTAGTTACATTATCACTTTATCATTATCATTGTGTGATGAAAAAGAAAAACAACTCACTGGGATTCCCAGGGCTTTGAGGATGTTCATTTTGCACATAGGACACGTTCGGTGGTCTTGGAGCCACGGGTCTACACAGTGCTTATGGAAGAAATGTCTGACCAAACAAGACAGCAGTACAAAATCATATATTACTGTGCATGTGCTTTTTCCCCACAGAAAAAAAAAAAAAAAGTATAAATAAAAGTTACCTGCATGGTAATATTCTCACAACATCATTAGGCTTATAACCTTCAATACAAACTGCACAGTTGTCAAAGTCTGACTCTGTTTCCTTTTAACAAGACAGAAAAGAAGAGGCCAATAAATTCTTTAAAAATGTCATGCAATTCAAACATAAAAAAGAAGGTTTTTGTTGATGTATGTGTACTTTTAGATTCACTGTATAGTTAATAATACTGTAAGTTGATGTGAGATAAACACTGAGCCTTACTGGGAACTTGATTTACCTTGTCTCCTCTTTTAATGGTGCGTAGTTGAAGTTTACTCAAGGCTTTTTTGGCAGCATCTCCCAAACGCCTCTTTATGGAAAAAAAAACAAAAACGCTATTAATAACATTGCCAGTATTTAAATATACAATTCAGGAATTTCACTGGTGTTTTAAAACAAAGTAGCCTTGGTAAATGGTGTGTGTTGGCTTATAATTACGAAAAGCTGATAAGGTTTTGGTCTTGATGAAATGATCTCAGATCAACCATGCTGTTCCTTATACTATGTGGTGCTATCTCGTCGATATGGAACAAAATCTCAGCACCTTGTTGAAGGAAGAGTTTGGACCCCCCTTTTGAAGGCAACAGGTCCAAATCTGTACCAGCATGGTGTACCCAATAAAGCGGCAGGTGACCGTATAAAAACCTGTCTGCTGTTGTATATCAACAAAACTCATTCGGAAAATGTTTCCACCATTTATGTTGCTGCAAAGCAACATAAATGGTGGAAATGGTGGAAGCAGGCTAGACTAAAGATCTCAAAAGCAACCAAACCAGAAGATGTCACCAAGTAAAAATCGGACTGAATGTGAAACGTTTTCAAACGTCTCAGCAATAAAAGCGACAGATGTGTGAATAAAGGAGTGATTTGTGAATGTGTAGATATAGAATGACATATAGATAAACTCGTTCATCTGTAAATAACCCCATTTCCACAATCTGCATAAAAACAAAAACTCAATTCAGTGAGCTGTATTATAATAACAGGCAGTCGGGCTTTAACTGCTCAAAGTCTGTCTCACATTATTGGGCTGCGTGGGACATGAACTGAAAGCAGATTTGTGGCGACTGAACTCTTTTTACAACATTTATCAGAATAATTCAAATTGAAAACACAAACAATTGTTGTCACAACAATGGCCCTGTCATAACAGTCGTGGTGATGGATCGTCATTACAGATGTCACTAAAACATCAGAGCAGCCCATTCATAAAGAGATGGCAGAAAACCCCAACAAGAAATGTATTTGCACTGGTTGATGGTTCACTGGGCTGCCATGGTCATGTTCAGCCAGGTGTCAGGCTAATTTTGGATCATTCCTTGCGTTTGTACAGCAGCATGGCCAGATGGAAAAATGCACCACACGGCTGCAACACTATCCCCGTTGGATGGAAACACACCGGCTGCACGCAGACATACCTGGTTGCGATCTCGTGCGTTAGCGTAGCGGAACCTCTGGATGTAGTAGAAGACGAGCCAGGCGAGGGAGATGATCATGAGGACGATGAAGGAGATGGAGACAAACACCACGGATGTTCTGCTCACGTACTTCTGCAGGTTGCGGGTTCCTATAGTGATCTGCAATATGATCACGATGTGCTGCTCGAGCAAGGCCACGATTTCACGACCTTTATGCTCTGGGATCATGATGGCCACGACATCACCTGTATCTATACAACACGCAACACAGGAAGTACAAGTTGAGACATTCAGGAGATGAATCAGTGCTAAATATTTACTTTTAAAATGCCGCCAACAGACCTGGTTCTGTTGGCGGTTTCTTCCTATTAAAAGGGAGTTTTTCCTTCCCAGTGTCACCAAAATGCTTGATCATAGGGGGTCGTATGATTATTGGGGTTTGCTCTGTTTTCTTTGTACTATTGTAGGGTCTTTACCTTACAATATAAAACGCCCTGAGGCAACTGTTGTTGGGATTTGGCGCTATATAAATAAAACTGAACTGAACTGAATTGATTTCTTTGTTCTTTTTCAACAAGTTTTAAGAAGTTTATAGTTCTGTAAAAACAAGTGCAAAGTACAGGATTTTTAAAAATCCCCGGTCGAAAATATATTTGACATCATTTTGAGAACAATTATTTTTTTTGCTATTTTGTATTTATTCAGCTATAGCACATGTGTATAATTCATTTCATTTCTTAGTAAAATTCATTTAAATGTCTAACAATAAATTATCAAGTGAAAAACTTTGTTTCGTTTGCAACAAAAAGTATACTTTTGTTATTATTTAAACTCTTATAAGCTAGTACTGTAATGCACATAACAAGATCATAATAAAATAATGTAATAAAATAATGAATTATTTTATTAAATGTGTATATATGTAACTTTTTATATGTTGAAAATACACACCACACTTTTAAGAATCATAGTTTATAGGGTTTTTTTGTTGTTGTCAATTTTTGACTAATAAATCATTAAGGTGACCTTAGGGGATGGGAGCCAGATATAATGGATTGTTAACATGAGGGCTGTAGGGGTGTAGAGTGCTACACCCCTACAAAGTTTTTTTGGGATTCATTCAAAGCTTTTCGAGCTATAATGTTTACAGACAGAATGATTATGCACGCGTGCAAGTGCCACCACAAACGTCACCTCCTTGGTGGAGGTAATAATGGCTAATCACAGGGCAAACAACAAATATTTCCTTTTATACAAAAAAAAATAGAGTTAGGCAAAAAAGTATGCACCAATAAATCCAATAAAAAGAAAGCACAAAAGCAAATATTTGGATACAGCATACACAGTAGACTAAAAAAATCATTATATTTTACTGAGAAAATTGCCACATATCCAACTACAACCCGAGTAAAGGGTGCATTAGAGCAGAGGAGGTGCTAAAAGTCTGCCGGCTCAGACTGCTGTGTGCTATAGTAATGAGGAGTCTTGAGCAGGCTGCTGGGAGCTTAGACAGGACAGATGAACTAAAGCCTCACTCTCGGTGTCGGAGGCTTCCTGCCAGCAACCATCTGTTGATTTGCTTGTTGTGCACAATGAAGGATTATGTAATACAGACGCTCTCTCCTTAAGAGAGCCTTTTCTGATTAACTTGACTTTAAAATGTACTTTGAGCTGCTTTTTTTTTTCTTTTTACAGTTTTCTTCTGTCTTTCTTTAAACTATTTTGCTGTTCTTGTAAAACAGTCACATGATTTTTATGTGTGAGAATTTTGTGATCCAGTGATTCGTGAAAGACTCCCAGGGAGAAAGGATATATTTACAGGGTATGATTTTTATGGGTTTTAGTATTAGATTACATTGTGCTTTGTATAAGGCTCTTAACACAACTACAATTAGAGTAATTAGCAGGCTGGCTGCTCAGCAGTGGTCGAGCGGCACCTCCTGTTCACATGATCCTTGAGCAAGATACCGAACAACAGAGTTTGAGTGTGTTAGAAAAAAGCCATAGATAAGAATTGCTGTGTGAATGCACACGTGATTGGTTGAATGAGCTTGTAGTGGGCAGAGGTTTAGGTCGTCACCCTGAGTATAAAGGTCCTATATAAGTGCCAGTCCATTCATAATTTTGAAGGCACTGAACATATTTATAAAGTGGAAACTCATATCCTGTAACATTGCTACATCATTCATCAGTACTGACTTGTACAGGGAATTACATTACATTTTAAAATTGTTGCAATGAACCATTTATGTTTTTTAATTACTACTTTAAGTCACAATTTTCTCATCTGAATCATGTTAGGTTGAATATTGTGGCATACTTTGTGTTTTCCGTACTATGTCTGTCTTGTGAGCTTTGTGAGCAATGCCTACTTTCTGCATTCGGTCTTTTTCTGGCTCATTTTAGTGTATTGTACAAATGTGTGTTCACACTGAACAAACTAAACAAAACTAAGTTTTACATTTAAAGGCTCTGACAACCTCTTTTCTTAGCCATCGTCTTATTGCGAAAGCAACTCAATGTGTTTCCTTGGTTAGATGTGCGCAGGGATCAGTTGGAAAGAGGCTTTATCTCTTTCAAGATGAAACAAGATCAAGATTGATCATAGTGTGATGTTGTTATTTGTAGCTCTGCTAAGTTCTTTAATATTACTATATTTAAAAAGTATATTTTATATGTATTTTACTTGATTTTTTTTTAATCCATCCATATACTTTATAAATTAGGGTTACAGGAAAGCTGGAGCCTATCCCAGCTGTCATAAGGTACACCCTGGGCAGGTCACCAGTCTATCACAGGGCTAACACAGAGAGATAAGACAACCATTCACTCTCATATTCATACAATGGGTCACTTTAGAACAGCCACTTAAACAAACCCACGCATGTGTTTGGATTGTAGGAGGGAGCTGGGGTACCCACAGAGAACCCACACAGGCACAGGAACAACATGCAAGACCCTGCTGCCCAACCTTTTGAATGATCAATATTAAATAAATATATATACCTGATTCCAGACTTAAAACCAATCTTTTACAGACATTTGTATCTTTTTTTCGAAAATCCAGCCTTAATCCGGTCTGTGTGATGAGAAAATAAGACATCGGACAAAATGACCATAGAGATTCTAGAGACACGCTCCCCAGGGTGGGTCACACCTTAAATCTGTCACTAGAGAGAGTGGTTTTATTTACTCTGCCATCCCAACAAGCATCTCAGATACACCGAGTACTGTACAGGGCTGTTTAAATATCACAAACTATGGCGATTCTGACAGTGATTTAAATGCTATGAATCCATCACAAAGATAGCATGAGAGTAATAATAATTACTAATGATTTATGTCAGGATCAGCAAAGTGAGTTTCAAGCTAAGAAGCTTAAAAAAACAAAAAACAGGATTTTGTTTTTAATTTTTTTGATTTATCAGGATTCATCCCTTAGCGTTTCAAGTGCATTGAAAGAACTGGACATAATATTCATCATCCAACTGGCAGTGTTTTCAATATTAGCAGAAACACAAATATTAGATGGCAGCTTTCTCATAATGAGCTTATTCGTGCTAGAGCTTCTAAAGCAAACAGTACTTTTGAAAAAAATGACAGAGAAAACAAAAGCTTTTATTTGGACTGAAAACTGATGGTAATAGCTGGCTGCATACAGCGTTATGTTCGGGCTCTGAACGCCACGTGCTGTCACACTTCTTTATCTGAGTCTCTCCCTGTGAGTTTCCTCATTTTCACATAGGATGAAGACAGTTTTAAAGTTTTTAAAGAGGAGTTTGGACTAAGCTTTACTTCCCCAATAATGTAAGTTAATTCTCAAGCCTACCTGATAACATACATATTTAATGCTTCCCGTTTTGTACGCCTCTTTTTTCAATCTGTAACCTTAGAGACACACGCTCCCGGCCTGCAGATTTATGGTTTTATTAGGGATGACCATATGGTAGAGGGGAAAAGTCAATGTGATACAACATTTGCTTTTGCAAACACAAGATAAAAGCGCACCACTTCTTGTTAAACGGTAAACAACTTGAAACATAAAACTGCCCAAATCTGTGGACCTTTAAACAACCGTGTATGGCCAGCTTAATCTTAATAGCTAACAGAAACGAGGAAAGGCATAACAGGACAAGTACGGTTTCCCTAAGCCTTGACACTTATCTCCTTCTTTTGCTCACAGTGACGCAGTGAGAGCAGATAAAAATAGCTGCTTCTAAAAGCAGGAGGGCAATGTCGGAGACTGAGGCTGAACTAGTGAAAAGATCTGTGTCTTTCAGACCCACTTGGCCAAACTGTGGAAGCAAAGAGGGGATTAATACTGAATGGGGTTAATTTAGTTGGCACCAGCCTGTCCAGGCTGTGTGGTTAATGTCTTTAAAAGGATCTAGGTCTACTGTAGATATCGCTGAGGCAGTGATTACACTAGATTTACATCTTTATTAACAGCAGCAGACCGAAGGAAAACTAGCTCTGACACAAAGCAGACCATGTGGTTTTAACAGAAATATACAATATATATACAACAGATCCATTAAACACATTTAAGCCAAATTTTCAAACACACACACACCGACAAAAAGAGTAAAATGACAAAATTATGTCATTTTGATGTGACAGCATATGGTAGCCCTCTCTCATAGTAACGCAACACATTTGCCAGCTTGGGACTGTTTCTGTAGCTAAGCTGCCAGAGCAGTGATGGCAAGATCTGACATGAGAGCACAGACTGTGAAGACTGAATCTGAATCAAAACTCAGATTCTGCTTGTGGATGACGGCGACTGAACAGGGAATTGAGTTTTGCAACCATAATAAATGTGGTCCCGCTCTCTTAATCCCACCACAAAACTGGAAAAAGACTAGTTTGAAGCTCAAACCTATGTCACTCTGCACATATGAACCTATGAGATAATGAATTGTTGGGCACCTCAGAATGACTAGTTTTTTCCTTACTGTGTGCCATGATCTGAATGGTTGGAAACAGCAGTATTAATTTTCTAGAAGTAAGAAATCCTTGTTTTTATAAATTAATAATTTAATTTCTACATGATTATGGGCTTGTGGGTTATTCAGAAACCCAAATTATCTCTAGCGTCTTTAAGGTTGAACAAAGCGTTTAGACAAATCAGGTTTGAGAAGAAAGAGTTAAACTGGAAAGTGCCATGCCAGGTTTCTGCCTCTAGCAGCTGTGGATTTTACAGCCCAGCTGTGTTGGCTCTGGTCTGCCCTTCGTTCTCTGGCAGCAGCTTCGTTATCCAGTCTACATATTAAGACCTGTTTCTTTTCCACAGCCCTCTCCATTACCTTCCTTCCTCTCTACCAGCTTTATCGCTGTACCTCTCCTGGCTGCCTTTTCTTTTCTCTTAAAGATGCCTTAGTTTATATTTATGTCATGGTTGGAAGCAGGGCAAGAGTTAAAAATAGCTTGGTGCCTTTTATCTGATGCTGCAGGTAAACCAGGTCTGCACATTGGAGCCTTTGTTGGAAATAGAGGAGGAACAGAGGATGTTTAATGGTCATATATCCTCAACAGACAGGCTGACTAAAAAAAAGTTCTTAAAACTTTGCTGTGGAAAAAAGTCACATCTATGAAGCAGCAGTTTGGATTGAACCAAAGCAGTAAAAAAGAAAATAAAAAGTAGGAAAATAAAAAAGCAATTTTTTTAAGGAGATGAAAGCGATCTGAGCGTTAATAACCGTCTTGTGACACCAGCAGCAGTTTTCAAACTACATATTAATATAGATATAATATTTATTCGCACAGCTTTAATTATCATCTCTATGCTCCTCTAGTCCTTCCAGCCCAGGGTCCTACAGCATACCTGGTGTGACATAGTATGAGTCACGCAATATGTGTAACAAAAGGAAACAAAACACTCACAGATGAATTTCCCATCATCTACTATTTTAAATGTTCATTATCAGTAATTTGTAGGTTTATTTACAAAACGTATAAATAAAAAGATTAAGTGTGAAGAAATTAAATGTTGGCCAGTTTCAGGAGTAAGTGACGGCACGAGTCAAACAAGTCTCATGAAACTTACACCAAACATGGCCTACAAGTCGTTGTTTTACATTTCCTTTCTGTGTGGACTGATCGGTGCTTGTGACAGTGATTTGCATTTTTTGTTTGAACATCTGTTTCTGTACAGATCCTTTTGTCAAACAGCCTTCAGGCACCGTGTTGTCGTGTACAGGAAAAGGCATCTGCAATGTCAGAACAATAGCAGGAATATTCCCTTTGAGATACATTATTGATTTTTAGGGATTGTGGGTAAAACTAAAGATCTATGATTCTCTTTCAATGTGACTTTAAGGTGTAGATTAAAAAAAATAAACAAATAACAAACACTGCAATTGTTCTACAAAGCTGCTGGCATGTAAATTATTCTGTATGGGGTGCTATGTAAACAACCCTGTTTGCCTAATTACTCTTAATCAACACGCCGCTTCTGGCAAAACAACGAGGAAAAACCTGACTCTAAGAACACAAAGCGTTGTTTTCATGACATTTTTACATGGATTATGTCATTGAAATGTGATGGGTGTGTTATTTAAGCATTTTGTATTCACAAATTTGTACCCATCTTCTTCTTCTGTGAATGTAAAAACACACCCAATTCCAACATAGCTGATATGCTGTGTAAAATGTAAATATAAACAATGCAATGATTTGCAAATCTAACAAAACCACATTTTAATTAGAACAGAACTTAGAAATAATGTAAAAAGTTTAAACTTTTTAAATCATGAAGAACTTGAAGACTTTTTGAATCATCTACAGTACATAAGATCATCAAAAGATTCTGAGAATCTGGAAAAATCTCAAACTCAAAATCAATGGATGCCCACGATCTTTGGGCCCCCGGGCGGCAGCGCATCACAAGCAGGCGCGACTCTGTCGTGGAAATCATTATGGGCTCAGAAACACTTCCAGGAATCATTATTATTATCTGTGAACACAGCTCACTGTGCCATCTGTAAACACAAGTTAAACAACCTCTATCATATAAAGAAGCCATGCGTGAACATGATCCAGAAACACCGCCGTCTTCTGTGGACCAAAGATCATTAAAAATGAAGTGAAAAAACTGCTCTGTGGTCAGACGAATTGAAATGTGAAATTATTCTAGGAAAACATGGATGCCGCATCCTCTGGACTAAAGAGGGACCATCTGGATTGTTATCGATGTTCAGCTCAAAAGCAACTCTGGGGCTGTATCAGTAGGAAGCACATCTCTAAAAGCACCATGGGTGCTGAAAGGTACAAAAGAAGAAACTACTGAAACTAACATATGCCAAAGCAGACCCAGTCCTGTTGAACACTAAGAATCCTATAACAGACAAAAATGGGACAACATTCATCACCCAGAAGTCCAGCGGCTGGTCTCCTCAGATCCCCGATGTTTACCGACTGCTGTTAAAAGAAGAGGGGATACTGCACACACATATTGCTGCCAGCAAATTCAAAATGACCTCATTTTTTCCTTACAACTGTATATTTTCTCAGTTTAAATGTTTGATGTGTTTTCAATATTCTAAAAATGTGAATAAACGATGGGTTTGACATTTATAAATCAATACATTTTGTTTTTACTTATAAAGCACAAGTAGTACTTCTTCAGAACAGCAGCTTAAGCCCACTCAAAGACCTCCTCTACAAAGATGGGTGTATTTTCCTTTTCCTGAGTATTTCTTATTTATTCACAAAAAAAAAATGTGGGAATAACTTTCATCATATGTTAGAACATTAACCCCATTTTAAATACTGTTTTTGTAGCTTTACTCTGTCATCCTCTGCACTGCAAGGTGATCATTGCTTGTGTTTTATTTCTTAGCTGGACTTAGTAGTTTGCTTTGAGGTAACCAAACAAGATTTATCTGAGGAATAAAAGATCGAACAACGAGAAGAAGCAGAAGCTCAAATGGACAATCTGTGACCTTTGTTCTCAAGCTCTTTGTGGCATGCAGCACTTTGGAAGCTGGAAAAGTTTCCCCTACACTTCCCACCATGTTTTTAATCAGCAGTTAACAATAAAAGCCATGCAGACGCTATGCCCCACAGTTTGAAACCCACCAAGGTAGCATCATTCTTTTATTCAGGTATGTTTCTGTGCAGTAATAAAAAAAAAAGTGAATGTTCTCAAAAAGTATAGCTGTATCTGTGTGTGCAACCAAACCACTGAGCAATAACACATACAGTATATATATTTATCCCAACCTAATAGCACTCCACTAATAACACATCTTGCAAATATATGGACATATCTGATCGAGGAGCTCCTCAGGTATTACACGCTGATAACGCAGTAGGCTCGATGTGATTGCAGTGAAGCAGAAGAGCTTGCAGGCTTCAGCAGCAGGGATGAAAGCCACTGATCTCGGAAGGAGATTTAATAAGCTGAAGATTAGTTGCATGTGGGCTTTCGGGGCTCAGTAACACAGCCGGAACTATTTTGTAGTAGAGTATCTGTTCTGCCTGAAGGACTCTGGGACCATGTTAGGGAAAAGAGTTGGCATGCTGTCTCTTACCTGAGTGGGACATTGTTATTGTGTCGTTGGCGCTGGTGGAGCCCACGTTGTATATGACAACTGCAGAGGCGTTGTGGTTTGCGACATTACGGATTTTCTCCCGGTAAGTGCAATTCCCCGCAGCTACCAACGCCACCCAAGGGGTGTTTGGGGGGGCAGGAGGGAATCTGATGTTTGGGTCGCACCCCTGTTTGTCCTGCAGGAGGGATGGCACCAGAACCAGACCTCTGGCTTCTTTCTTAGGGGAGTGCTCGCCATACCGACCGCACTCGGTTTTCTCCGTCCTCACCTGCGATGTGACGGGGTCCAGGTAGGTGATGTTAACGAAAGCTGTGTACCACTCCTCCTTCTCTGCAACCGTGAAGTCCAGACACAGCAAGTGGACGAAGCAAAACGACACCAGCCACGTCGAGAGAGCCAGACTGCGGCAAGCTCGGATAAGGGAAGGTGCCATTGTGCGGCGGCTGCTGCTGCTCTTTTTTGGGAGAGAGGATGGATGGCGAGCTCCGTGTGTCCTCCTCCACCTTCTCCTCAATGCAGAGCTCGCATCAAAGCACTCTTTTAGACGCAGATGTGCTGTAAAAAAATGTGTTAGTCACATAACGACCAGGACGCCAGGCGGCAGCCCGAACAGGCCAAGTGTGGAAAGAGTTTGTCCACGGCACACCACCACCTGCAGGAGAAGGCGACTCTGTGTTGTTGTTCCCCGTCAGCTGTTTTCATTCCTCACCCAGGACTGGCTCGCTGCTCATCAGCACGTGGCCTGGGCGTGGACAAGGTGTCGCTGTCCGACCACGACGTCATGTGTTGAATATACAACTGTTCGAAATCATGGCAGAGTATTATAGGGTCATCCTTCCATTGGAGGGCAATTTGGGCTTTAAAGATAGCACAAAAAGAATATATATATTTTTCTTTTATGTGTTTAAGAAAAACAAAAAATAATCAATCAAATCAAAAAATGCTGTAGATTTTTTTATTTTGTACTTTGCTTGAGACAACCCTGTTACCAGTGCTTGGGAACCTGAAATAAAATATCTTAAATATCTAATATTGTACTGTGGGCTCTCTTCCACAGCCTGTCTTTTGTCCCGTCTCACCTCACACCCAAACAGATGGCGGATGGCCGCCCCTCCCTGAGCCTGGTTCTGCCTGAGGTTTCTTCCTGTTAAAAGAGTTTTCTCTTCCCACTGTCCCCAAGTGCTTGCTCAAAAGGGCTCCTTTGATTGTTGGGGATTCTCTGTTTTATTGTAGAGTTTTTAATTTACAGTACAAAGTCCCTTGAGGCGAGTTATGTTGTTATGTCATGCTAATTTAATTAACGAGAAAGTTATTCGAATAATTAGAGTAATAAATTACGTTTATTTGTGGATTAAGATGTAAATGTGACAAAGGAAATCTCAGGACCAAATGTTAATTAATAATATTTTGTATGTTTGTATGTTTTTTCAAAACATGGTTGTAATATTTGTTTTATATGTATGGTAACAGTGATGCAAATCACTATATTAGTGTTTACTCTGAAAGATGCAGTTGTGGAATGTAATGTTCTGTGAAAGTCGAAGATAAATGTAGTTATACAAAGAAACAACACAAACTTCTTTTTTTTTTGTCTTCTTTTGGTAATATGGGGCAGCTTAAGGTGGTAAAGCAGAAGGTCAGTGGATCAATCCCCAGCTCCCCCTGCCCATATTTCTATGTATCCTTAGGCATGATACGGAACCCCTGATTTATCCGTTGGAGTTTGGCTGATAAAGGTGCTTAGGTACAGATAAAAGCACTGTATGAATGTGTGGGTGTGACTGGGAGAGGGAGACTTGCAGTAGAAAATGCTTTAATGCTCAAAATCTACCAATCCATGATATGGGCAACAGGGATGCATCGGTTAGAGTGACACACTAAATCTAGTCAGAAAAGACTGAACCCCCCCCCCCCAAAAAAAAGTGTCAAAGACGACTTACTTTTGGTCTGTCCATGGTGTTAAAACATGATCCAATCATCTCACTTCTTTTTCATATAATCTGACTGTTGTTCTAAGCTATAGGTTTCAGTAAGAGGGTTGCACATTTGTTGCTAAATGGCTTAACAATTACAAGAGACGTGTCAACAAATTCAAAACATCAAAACGTGGATTTAAACCTTATTTTAATGATTATATTTGATGCACAATTTGATAAAAAAAAAAGAAAGTTGTGAATTACAAAAAAAGGCATTTTAGAGAATTCTTTTTTATATTTTGAACCCGCTTTTTCAGCAGCTAGGTTTACATCTTGTCATGACAAGTGTCATGTAACATGTATGTTTTAGTATTTTGTGGAAATACTAAAACATACATGTTGGAAATGTCCTGCAATTGTAGAACGACCCATTAGAAATAGCATAATAAGAAAAACTAGAGCCAAACCAATTGGAAAAACAAGTTATCTTTTACTGGACACATCCAGGCTTCAGATCTTATTGTAATATATACTCTATTATTTATCATATGGGCTATTTCATTATTGCTGCAAATGTTTATTGAGTTATTAAAAGTAGGCTACATTGTATATGTATGCATTACCACCGCCCTATAAAAAAGTGAATTGTTTAACCCTAAACATTAGTCAGCTGCAATCAAACCCATATCTGAAATGAGAAAGAAATGAAAAGAGGTGACGCTAAGCCTTCATAACCAAAAACCATAATGAATGGAACGAATGTTTTTTTCTAGCCGAGTGTTCCGGCGAACACATTTTCAGGACGGACCGAGCTGCGTTCTCTGAACTGATCATTTTTGGTAAAGTAAATCACACATAAATAGTGAATTTTCTTTTTAATTACGCTGCAGAGTAACATTCAGGAACACTTGGGAGGTTTCTTTACAGTCTAAAACTCATGTACAGACGTGTTAAGTGGTGTTACAGTTTATTTTAAATGTAATTTTCTTATGAGACACAAGCTCAGTCAGCAGACACCGGAGCTTCTAGCCAACACGAACAGAAACGTCAGAAACTTTTTGTAGTGCTTGTTCTCGTAATTCACCACCCGTGTCGCTGGCTGTAGTCCATGTGCATAGTTTAAGAAAAGCACTGAGATGGGATTGTAACGAATAGTTGACTGTTGTTAGCTGAATTTCACGCAGAAGAAGTCGCCCAGTTTCTTCCTGGCGTGGTTGACCCCGTTTGTCCGTGTTTGCAGGTGGCCGAGTCAGTGTTTCCGCAGAGAACCAGAGATGCCCAAAAAGAAAACTGGTGCCCGAAAAAAGGCTGAAAATCGGAAAGAGCGAGAGAAGCAGATACGAGCCAACAGGGAAAATGTTGACGTGGCCAAACACCCCTGCAACTCCAACATGGTGTGTAGCTGCTAAAGCTGATAGATGCACAATTAAAACAACAGCAATGCTTTAATATGTATTTGATCTTTAACACCGTTACATTTTTGCAGGAATGTGACAAATGTCAGAGGTAAGTGACTTTATTCACTTCTATGACCATTGTGCAACTCCAGATTCTCTATAATTCTGAGATAATTAACATATTTTAACGTTTCTGATGCCACATGCTAGAAAGCAGAAGAACAGGGCGTTCTGTTATTTCTGTAACTCTGTGCAGAAGTTGCCTGTCTGCGCTCAGTGTGGTGAGTATCCTGCACATGTTATTTGAATAATGTTGGAATGCTATTCATTTTAAAACATTCTCACACTCCCTGCTTATTTGTGGCCTTCACATCCAAGCCCATTCATTCTTACGAAAGGCCAAAAGTGCCAATCTAGAATCCTTTAGATTACAGTGGCATTCACGGTCAGCTCAGTGATGGCAAGGTCCCTGCAAGGTCATAAAAAGGTTAATAAACCCTAAATAAGCAACACATTGCACCAGGTTGCTAATTACTTAAAAAAAAGCCCAAATTCAGAAGCACTGTGTGGAAATATTATTCACACCCCAGGATTTATTAGCTTGTAGAACCAGCTTCAGCAGCAATAATGAAGTAATCGTTTCCAAGCATGATCGGGTCGTGATTGGGCCATTCAATCATCTTAATGTTTTGTTGTTGTTGTTGTTTTGGTATTTTTTAGCCATTCTGCTGTAGATTTGCTGTGGTTGGGATCATTGTGTTTTTGCATCATCCTGTTTGGACCAAGCTTTAGATGGCCTCATATTTGACTGTAGAATACTTTGGTGTAAAGAGGATTTTACATGCCTGTAGAGTCTTCAATGTTGCTCTTGGTTTTTTTTTTTTTTGCAGTTTCTCTGAGCACTGCATGGTCTGATCTGTGGGTGAATTTGCTGGAATCTCCACTTTTGGAAAGATTATGACATTGTGTTAAAGTACCTGATCGCTCCAGACCAGCAAACTGCCAAAGCTTCTGCTAGTATAGAGGTGCTGACAGTTGCTGATTATCAATTAATCAAGTGCATTTGATTGGCAGTACTTGGCTTTTAATTCAGCCTGTCTTTGAAGCATGCTTAATCATCAGCATAAGGAAATCCCAGAAAGTTTATTCTGATATCAGTGTTTTTTTTTTTTTTTTTATCATTATCAGAAAGTTTAAGTCAATCGAAGGCTTAGTTAAATCTTCTGTATTTACTTTAATAAAGATATTTCTTGATTGTTTTTAGGTAAAATGAAATGTATGAAATCATCGGATTGTGTTGTCAAACATCCAGGAATCCACAGCACTGGAATGGGCATGGTGGTGAGTTTATTGTATATTTAAGTTTTCTATTCTGTGTTCTAGCCTCTCTTTTAAACATTGTCGGGAGCATTTTGCAACATGTAAATAGATGTAGATAGAACTTAAATTCATACAGAATATTTATGTATGTTTGTGGTTTTATTGAGACATATCTGTTTGATTTATTTTCCTGCATCAATGTAATTTATTACTGTTAAAATTATATTAAGTTAAGTTCACATTATTTAATGGAACATTATTCACACAGGCTTGGTAGAGTTTGTTCAGAGATGAAATTAATATTTTTATTTATTAAGTGTTTATTTAACTGTAAATTCCTTTGAGATGAACATCTGTGTTTTGAGAGATTCCTGGCAGAGATGATGCACCATAACAAAGTTACATCAAACATCAGAACAAAATAAAACAAGTCAGTTAATTTTGTCAGTAGTAAATTTAATTCAAATACAAGGTCCAGTTCATGAATAGCAGTTGCACCCTCTGTACTTTCCCAGGGAGACAAAAGGATTCAGCTTTAGTGTTCTCTCAAAGGTGTTTCATGAATGAGGTGCAAAATAAGAGAATGCTGTTCCAAGTTGGGTACTCTAAAGAGGAGCCAGCTAAAGAACTGTAAACCATCACAGCTGTCTGAAGGTATTACGAGTTCACGCAAATAAGAAGGAAGCTTACTTAGTACTGCTTTGTACATAAAAATATACCAGTCCTGTTCTCTCTGTAGGTTTAACGAAAGTCAAGAAACCAGACTATAAAGTACATAGTGATGTGTACTGAACAATAAACGTGATAGAAATCATAAGGAATGATGATACGTTGAGTCTGGACAACAAAGCACAGAAGAGGCATAAATGTCAGAATAATCCAGAACTTTTCAGAATGCACCCTACAAATTTTTTTTTTTCTTTTTTCCCCTAACTGATAAAATAAGACTGGCTATACTTTAATAATAAAAACCAAGTCTCCTCTGAGGGTATGAATACCATAAATCTGGGAGTGATGTTTGGAAAACAACACAAATTCGATTTTTTGTTTGCATTAAGAACTAACTTTAAACCACCCAATGATGCCTGCAGCTGCTGTCAACAAGCTCACTCAAATTGTCATAGAAACCTGACTTCTATTCATCTGTATAAACACTGTGTCCTATCTGAAAGGTAATTCCTGAACTAGCCAACGTAGTAGCTGTTACAGTTCTATTGCCCGATCAAAAACCAGACTGAGATTGTTTCAGTTGAGTTTATTTAAAATTCTAGAATTTTGGCAAGAGTGGAAAGTTTGGTTTAGGGCAATATTTGTTGAGGAGCTCCTTTAAAAAAAAAAAAAAAAAAAAAAAATAGAGCATGGGCTGCTTTCTAGATTTTTAGGGATGATATTAGTCTGGAGAGTCAGAATAAAACATTGTTTATGAGGTTCTCAGACCCAGATCCATTTTTTTAGCTCAATGGATTTCAACATTTGAAGATTGCCAGAGAGGAAATCGGTTCAGGCACAAAGACATGATTGAAAAGACCACCAACACTATGTTACGTGATGATTCAGAAAAATAAAATGAAGGGTTTGGAGTGGACTAGTCTGGGCTTCAATCTGTTTGAGGTGATTTGGTCTGACTTTAAACAAAGCGTATTTACCATTTATCACAAACATTATTTTTCCACACAGGGCCAGGTAGGTTTGGATAACTTTTTCCCCCTTAACAAATGAAATCATAATTTAAAAACTGCATTATGTGTTTCCTTGGGTTATCTTTGTCTAATATTAATATTTGCCTAATGAACTGAAACATTGAAGTGTGACAAATACACAAATAATAAAGAAATTAGGAAGGGGAGAAATATTTTTTTCACTGCACTGTATGTATTATTTGGAATTTCTAATCAAGGTTCTAGATCCATTTCTTAAGACTCTAAAAAGTCCAGTCAGCAGGGGAATTTGTGGTGCTGTCTGTATCAGCTGTGGCAGTGCAGAGCTTTATCAAGTCCATTTTAGGGAGAAAACTTTGAGTGCACAAGGTCGAGACCTGCTCTATTTTTAAATTCTGCTGCTGTGAGAATATTTTAATGAGGCCGGGGTTTGGGTTCACATTCTCACATAATGATAGCAGCAGAAAAATGACGCACTTTAAAATCCCAGCGGTATATGAGTTTTATAATCAAATAGCACGTGAGGAGTCCTTTTACACAATGATAATGTCAGCTTTCAGAAACTGTTAATGCAGCAGGATCCTCCCTTGTTATTGCGATATGTAAGGCCATTCGATACTGAATAACTAACAAACCAAGAGATCCATGTTGCCAGCAGATTCAGCTAGATGTTGTCACTGTTAGCAACAGCACTCCAGAAGGCGACCAACAGAGGTCGTCCACAACCAAGAAGCAGCAACTTGTAGATTTCCCCTGCATTCTTTTAAAATATAGATTTTTATATTGTAATAAATTGTTTTCTTTTTAATTCTGGGCTAGCTGTTATACAGTATCACTCTGACACTCTTTATGCTCGTGGTGCAGTGTTATGCAAGTACAATCAAAATGAATAATTAAGCTAAGTAGCCTATGATAAGGTGTTTCAAGGTCCAGCTGGTGTTCAGTAATGAGTGTGTTTGTTTTTGCTACATGTCAGTAAACTCATCAGCAGGTTATTTAAACTTAAAAAAAGAAGTAGTAAAATTTCTGATTTTGGTCCTTGTTATTCTCCTACTCGATCACAAGGGCGCAGTGTGTGACTTCTGTGAAGCTTGGGTGTGCCATGGTCGGAAATGCCTGAGCACTCACGCCTGTTCATGTCCTTTGACTGATGCCGACTGCATCGAGTGTGAGCGCAGTGTCTGGGATCATGGTGAGACCACCCCTGTTTGATTGTTTCTCCCTCTTGCCTGAGTAGAACCACTGACTGCTTTAACTTCTTTAATAGGAGGGCGAATCTTCCGCTGTTCTTTCTGTCAGAACTTCTTATGTGAGGATGATCAGTTTGAGCACCAGGCAAGCTGCCAGGTTCTTCAAGCAGAAACATTCAAATGTAAGTCACACTGTCATTCAGTGGGTTTTTTCAATGGAGCATTTGAAGCGTATCTTTTCCATATGAGCAGATAATATCCAGAGGGTACGTGTGCAGTAGTGATGTTACGAATGTGTTCTCATAATATTATTGTATCATTTTAGGTGTTTCCTGTAATAAACTGGGACAACACTCCTGTCTGCGGTGTAAGGTGAGGAAACATCTTATGAAAATAAAATGCGAAAGATCACACGCATGTTTGTAAAAATAAACCCACGTTGTCAACTTGCATTACAAAACTGTTTGCAACAACAAAGGACCAACGAAACAAATCTGATAAGACGGCTGCAAATTTGCATCGTTGTTTTCATGTGGTTTTGCTTTTGGTTTCCTCCTTTATCTGGAAATATTCCTCGCGTACAGCATGCGTGTAACTGAAACTAAACATCAAAGAGCTTTTAACAAATAAAGCGGCAAGAAAGCGCTCCGGTCTGGTAACAATTGACCCGCTGAAAATAGCAGCTGGAGATCATTACCCCTTTAGTTTCTCCCCCCCCCTTAATTAAACATTTGTCAACTGATCTCAGAGAGGTTAAAAATAAGTTGGTCACCTCGCTGGCCTTTAAGGGTCGTTGCTAGGCCAGATAGTCGCAGTGCATATTTTTACTGAAGTGCTCAAGTGATGGAATTTACCAGGCAACTCATGACAGTACGTGTAGCCAAGGCATGCTTTTGTGATAAATCATCTCTCAATGCACAACAAGTGAGTATTCTTATCCTTAAATGTGTGTATAGAGTGATGTTTGTTTATTTATACTGGAAAATTGTAGGATGAAGAACTGCACTATAAAAAGATGCATTACAATTATTTACTCAGTGCCAATTGAGTAAATAATTGACTTGCAATTTCTTAGGTCTGTCTTAAAGCTTTAAATTAAAGCTACCCTCACTTGCCCAATCCTGCTAGTAATACTGGCTGTAAGTGATGCCTTATCAACACTGTAAACAATGTGGATCCCCCCTCAAAGCTAAATTTTACGTGGAGCTGTTTATTAATTGAGCGTATATGTTCTGCTGGTCTCCTAGCAACCGAACCGCATTTCCTGATAATGAGACTCTGCCCCAACTCCATATAGACAACAAACACCTGATTGATTATATTTTGATAAGCCGGTAATTTTAAAGAATTTAAGCCAGTTGAACTTTAGCCATGTTTTTTTGACGATGTTAGAATGCAGGAATGAATACAGCAGACATTCAGGTTTATCAGGCTTCATCAGGAACAAAATAAAAACATATTGAGTGGATGACAACATTTAGACAAGTGCCGCTTACGCCACAGCAGAAAGCATTTGAAATACGAAAGCTGCTTTTTGGGGTGGGGTTATTTATTTATATTTCCAATTCAGCCTTTTTTAAGAGTACAGTCTATCGAAAAGAGGCAAAAGATTTTCTTTGTTACAGTGAGTGGCGATCTGTGAATTTGAGACGGGAGGAAGGGAATATAATTGAGTTTTTATGGATGAATGAGCTTACTACTCTTGTCTAAACAAGCCTGAACTGTTACTGCTTTGCTTTTTTTTTTTTTTTTTTTAAGTTTTGAAGTTGAGCAGGAACTATGCATTGATATCATGTTCATGCACCAGAGTTCAAAGCCACAACTGACTGAAACTTTAACTGTGTCTTGCAGGCTTGTTACTGTGATGATCACACGAAGAGTAAGGTCTTCAAACAGGAGAAAGGAAAAGGTCCTCCGTGTCCCAAATGTGGTCACGAGACACAGGAGACCAAAGACCTAAGCATGTCAAGTGAGTGTTACACAGACCTTTAAATGACTAAACGTTGTTTTTCTTCCTGTAAAGCTGCTGTTTCGGGGAAGTTGCTACAGCTGCTACTTCCCTGCAGATCATTTTTTTGAAAATGAAACCGAACCATGACGGAAAAATAAATTCTTTGTTCTTCACCAAATATTTTCTACTCAGTGCAGCTAATTTTATTTTCTAGAGAATTATTCATGAATATTTGTGGGGTTTTTTTCCCCCCATGCTTACTTTAACTTCCTAAGACCTGAACTCGTTCATGGCATGCATTTTTAATTTCTCTTTGTTATTTGGGCTGATTTGGACCTGATGAATGTAAAAACAAAGACAGCATAAGGCAGCATTATGTCCTCGTAAGATGATATCAGGCCCTTGTAGAGCAAAATGTTGTATTTTGGTTTAAACAACCCAAAATGTGACCTCCACATATGTGGACGCAGGTCCTAGGAGGTTAATTACAGCATTGCTGTGAAACCATAGTCTGATGTTATGCAATTAAACTTTGACCTTGGAAGCTGTGCCAAACACGTGTTTGTCACATTGTTATGTCAAATGTGCTGCCAGGATTTGATTTCTATCTGTATGGACTTGCCAGCAGCAGAGAGTGAGATATATTTTGAAACAAAAACCCCGATCAGTGAATCTGATATTTATAGCTCCTCACAAAGAGCTTTAGCAATATTAATATTTCACTTCCGACATTGGATATAGGCAAAAAATGTGGAAGGATCACAGCAGGGTCATAGTCATGTTCAAGAGGCACAACGTGATATATAATTAGTTAAATTACAACCTGAAGGCTTAAAATAAACTTGGCTTGCAGAGAATTACACAGACTGTATCTTACAGGACCTTTTCTTTGTCACTTCATCACCACGCTTAATGACACCACAGCTAACATCTGTGTATTGTTCACAGCGCGCACCTTGAAGTTTGGTCGACAGGCCGGTGCCGACGATGACGACGGTTACTACGACGGCGCGTCCGGGTACGATGCCTACTGGAAGAACGCAGCATCGGGAGGTGGAGGCCAACGAGACGACTACGGAGAAGACGACTACTACGAGGACGAGGACGAGGAGGACGAGGACGAAGAGGAGGAGGAGGAAGAAGATGAAGAGGGCGAACAGGAAACTGTGTCCGAGTCACTGGCTGGTCTTAAATTGGATGGTGGTGCTGCCTAAGCTGATGGTGTCTGATGAGCTGGTGCAGTTGGAGCACACAGTCCTGTAAACCCAAAGGCTTCTCAAGAATTTAGATGCACAATTTAAGACTGGAGATCAATATTAAACCTGACATGATGTTTTAATTTTCCATATGTTACTTTGAAAAGAGAATACATTTTTTAAACAATATTCAAGCAGCTGTATTGAAACAAAATAAATAAAAGACTCAAAAAACTGTTTCAATTTAATTTCAGTTTCATAAATTAAATACCTGCTTTTATTATAAACCTGACTAAAGAATTTTTGATGGTGCTCAGAAAGCTTTGCTGTATCAGAATACAGGGATTTAAGTGTATTCTCTGCTGTTTATACAGTCAAGCCTGGGCTTAAGTATGAAACTGCTTTGCAGTATTTTTTGATACAGAAACAACGGCTGAGTTTTGTGTTTCTAGACTCTTTTAACGGTTGTCACATTCGCCCACCTTGTGAACGGTCCCTGGAAACTCAAGAAGAGGATGTTACTCCTATTGGCGGGGTGAAGCTGGGATACGTGAGTGTTGTTTATGTCATATGGCGATCAGCTTTTAAATAGCTTTTTTTGGTTTGGTTTCTAAAGGTTTCTTCACTTTTTAAAAAAAAAACAAAGGGGCAAGCAGTATTGGGTATCGGACAAATACTCGTTCAGATCTTAAGAATTTGCCCAGATTTTTTTTTTTTTTTTACAATCGAGGTCTAATTGTTGCATTTAGGACCAGACTATCCTTCCATATTTATTGAATTCCATCTGAAATGAAAAAGTGAATCTACCGAAAACTGCAGAATATACATTAAATTTTCAATATGTCATGATTTAAAAGCTCTGGCTTGTCTTAAATGGTCCAAACAACAACAAAACGTCAGCGGTTGGCTGTCCACCACAATGTGCCTCGAGACGTTCATCTTCCTGTTTATGAAAAACTTCCTCAACACACTGACCCGTATGTTTATATCCAAAATAAGTCGTCCAGCTTGGTGAACTGTAATAACAAACACATCATTTAGCTGTCCTTATTGTCGGTGCTGTGTAATGACCATTAATCTGCCGGAGAGCCTTTTTGTGGCATCTAATCATCTTCCATCAGTGCACAGTGGTTTGTCCTGATGTTTGAAATAAACTGCAATAACCGAGCCACATTTGTGTTTCATTCAAAAATAAAATACCCGTTGAACATGCATTTCTGTAAAGCATTTCTTCTGACTAATGCATTAAAAGAAACAGAAAAGAAAAAAGAAACCGACAAAGTGACGACTCGGAGGAGGAGTGAACTTCTCAACACGACCAAAACAGGGCGTGTGCAAATCAGCCTGCGATATCTTACCCGTACTCACTCTCGCCACAAGTGTTAATAACACTGGCTGCAGACCAATGAGACAAACCAGCTTTATTATTACAAATGAGGTGCAAAAGAGTAATCTTTGCTTGCTGCTCCGCTGGCTAGGACGACGGCAACCGCAGCCACTGCGCAGATGACGGCGCTCCCGGTGATCTTCTTTCAACTCACATGTCACCAAGATCAGCGAGCTGTAAGTTGTATTTTAGTGCGTTAGTGACACAGGTATAATCAAAACTGTCGGCTAATCACCCTGAGGAAAACACGGCGCGTTCCCAATTAGGGATGTTAACAAAGTGCGCATATATAGGAGGTGTGTCTACTGGGGAATCCACGTGGGTCCCTGAGATACATTTCAGCTGCTGTCGGTGGACTATGTGCCATTATGGTAATTTGGTTTAAAAAACAAGTAATGCTCTCGCTTTCACTAACTTGCTTTCACTTTCGTTTTGGTCAGAGGCGAGCTGGTTTGGCAGCCCGTCTTTCCGGTTGGGTGTTTATGGGGAGAAGCTTCTGCACAGCTGTTTGGAGTCGGTGAGAATGGAGGCAAAGCATGTGCACGTCCACCGCGTTCTTGTTTCTGATTAACTTAATGTTTACGTTCTTGTTCTGTCCAACGCTGTTTGTCAGCATTGCTGGAAACTGCGTCGAGACTGCTGGGTATGGAAATAAATGCCTCCTTGGTATTACGCGGCTGACGGTTCGCGCAAAGGTACGAGGAAATGATTACCGGTTGTTAGTCTTGCCTCCAGTCTAGTCTCTGTAATAGTTTAACAGTTGAAGAATGGTTTGAAGAAGGATGGTCTACTTCAAGTAACGGGAAAATATCACGGTGAAGCGCAACCATAAAATATTTAGTTGTGATTGTCCGTCCAAGTCCTGTTGGAAGAGCAAGTGGAAGTGCTGGAGAGTACAATCGATAAATGTTAACGCTACTGGGTTACCGTAATTGTTTTTAGACACGCGACTATTTCATAGTAACACTGAAAATAATTCTATTAATATTATTAATAAAGTGCATCGTTTTAGTTAACATTTTTTTTAAATAGAAAAAATATTTCTATTAAAAAAATGTTAACTAAAACTCTGCACTAGAGTACAGATGGAAAACACAAGTACATATGCATCAGAATTGAAGTCAACTAAAAGAACATGTCATCACTATTTTTATAATTGTATTCTTCCTAACATTTTTAACTCTACTATTGCTGATTCATTGGATGTTGGAGAACATGGCCAGACACTCTCTGCTTTGACTTTGTCCCTGATGGAGATTTCAGACAAAGCCTAAAATGAGGTCTGCCATTAGGGTGTTTGGGTTCAACCTAAAGCGGTTTTAGTTTTTTAAATGTAATTTTTATTATAGTTGCTTGACACTTTTGCCTGCATTTATAGTTGTGCATTGTGTACTTGCGTTGCTCTGCAATCCTGCAGCCCTAACACTAGCTGCTAGTGGGATTTCTTTCCTAAGGATGTCGGTAGAGGAAATGGGCCAGTCACATTTGTTGTAGGTTGACCCGATGCTTGCTTTCTGTTTCTAGGGAGATGTATAGTGTTTCCAAAGGGTTTGGGGTTGTCATTTATAAAAAAATAAAATGAATAAAAAAAAAAAAAGTAGTAATCCCCTCATTACTTTTAAAGTAACACAGTATTCAATGTTCAATACTTCATTGCTTGGTGAAAAAAGTAATTTCTAACATTTTGTAACATATGCATTGCTCTATAAAATAATCAAAAATGCATTGTAAAACAGATTATCTGTTATTTAGCTTGGCCTTCAGTCCTGTTGGTATCAGGACTGATACCTGTGTTCCGCAACAACAAGGCTGGTTACAAGCTTTGTTTTGGTTTTTAATTGAGTTTGAACTGAGAACAGAAGGCAAAGTTAAACCAGGCCAAAGAGATGCAATGCCACACTTATTCTACTGTAGAGACAAGTGGGAATGGATGATGCAACGTTACAAGCCTCACTAGTCATTGCTACCTTTGTTATCTGTTGAAGATCAGGCTCTGGATGCTGTGCCAGAGTCGGCATACACTTGGCTTTAGCGTCTCTTTAGGTTCTGGGCTTGGTTTTTGTTAGCATGTTGTTTGCGTGGATGCTTGGAAAGAGCCAATGCTGTGTTAACAGCAGCCTCTTTTTGCGTTGTTGATGCAGTGTTTGCACTTCACCGTTACGCTTTTGCCCTTTTGTGCAAAGTTGTAAACTGTGCAAACTGACACTAGCAAGACCCATTTGAGTGTTTTTGTTTTTTAACCATCAATCTACTTATGTGGATAACATAACTGTAGCTGTAATGTGACTACTGAATTATTGCAGAACCTTTAGCATTACTGACAATTGTAGTGCAAATTGCATTTGTGTTGGTTTTGAATATCCTGGTTATTTTGTGCCTAGGGTGTAGCTTTGATGCAGAAATGCAGTGCTTAACTAATGTATTAGAACACTGGTCATTTTGGGTAGCAGCCCAAGCAGAGAAGCCCAGACCTCCCTCTCCTCAGCCATCTCCTCCACCTTGACTGGGGGAACATCAAGGCATTCCCAGGCCAGCCGACAGATAATCTCTCCACCGTGATCTGGGTCTTCCCCGGGGCCTCCTCCCAGTGGGACATGCCCAGAACTCCTCACCCAGGAGGCATCCTTGTCAGATGCCCAAACCACCTCAACTGCTCTTTCAAATCGAAAGGAGCCAGCAGCTCTACTCTGAGCTCCTCACCCTAAGGGAGAGACCAGCCACCTTTCGGAGAAAGCCCATTTCTGCCGCTTGTATCCATGATCTCGTTCTTTCAGACAATACCCACATCTCGTGACCATAGGTGAGGGTAGGGACGTAGATCGACCGGTAACTTGATCTTTGCTTTTACACTCGGCTCTCTCTTCACCACAACAGACCAGTGCAGCGACCGCATCACTGCAGCTGCAGCACCGATCCGTCTGTCGATCTCCCGCTCCCTTCTCCTGTCACTTGAACAAGACCCTGAGATACTTAAAATGATTTCCTGGAAGAGTTTGTTCCAGGAACATAAAACGATTTTGGTAATTGCCAACCCAGTTAATTTAGAGCAGCTGTGCACATCCATCTTGTACATCCTGAATGAAAGTGCAGTACAATTGAAATAATGTGGGATTCTAATGAGTGTGGGTTGCCTCCCTTTGGAGGTTTTCTGGGCACGCCCAACTGGGATTCAAGTACTGCATTGTACTTCATTTGGCCTTGGAATGTCCTGGTTTCCTCCATGAGGAGCTGGTAAATGTTGTTGGGATGTAATGGTGTCTGGAATAGCCAAAGAACTCCAGCAGGGTAACTCTGGTGAGAACAAGGGTATATCCTAGGCAGGTGAACTTTTTTTTGTTTTTGTTTTTTTTAATTTTTTTTTTTTTTATGTTAAACCTCTTAAACTGCTAATCCTATCCCATTGTGGCTGTCTAGCAAAAAGCTTTGCAGCCATACTTTTCACGTGTAGCTGTTATTTGGACTAAATACAAGTCCTAAGTTCTGCCCTATGAAAGCGGGTTGACTTTCTGCACTTGCAGTAGCTGCACCTTATGTGTATGATGATTACTGAGTGTGGGGGGGAGAAGTATTTCTATCAGTGCAGGACTACAGGTCTGTTTTAGTAGACTCGGAACATGTAAAGAGAGAACAGTTGGCTTTTAAATATAAGGAGCATAGACTGTTGCAGATGACCAAATGGTCACAAAAGATTGCCAGAATACAAAAATGTAAACTTCAGAGAAAATGGTCCTGTGTCCCTTATTGCTATTCAGCCATAAAACAAATCATTTACCAGTGTTACACAAAGATGGCTTGACATATTTGTTAAATTTCAGTTACTTTAATTGCATATTTCTCACCCATTAAATAAAAAAAAATTTAAACTGACGATGATGATGATGATGATGATGATGATGATGATGAAATGTTTTCTTGTACAATTTTCAGAGAGGTGTCCAGTTCCAGCTGACCTGTAAGCTGTGCCGAGAAAGCCACAAAACTCAGGTGTGGCTTTGTTTGTTAGTTCTGAGGTAGGCATTGTGTGTGTGTGTGTGTGTGTGTGTGTGTGTGTGTGTGTGTGTGTGTCCGTCCTTTTTAAAATTCTAAAGTTTTACATATAGGGATATAACAAATCATCTGTTCCTCATCAGGTCCTAGAATCGGGTAAATATAATCTCAGGTAAACGAGAACTCACGACTCGTAATACTAAGGCAAAATATAGTGTGAAACTCAAGCGTCCCCATATTGCTTCCATCAGTAGCCGCTAGGTGCAGCAAATCGGCTGCACTTGATTAACTGGTCATCAGTAAGTGTGAGACCCTTGGTAAAAGCTGACATTTTGTCAGTTTACTGACGCTTGAGTGAACACTGAATGGACTGATGAGCTGTAACCTTGTTTTATTTATTTTTGAGATTCACAGAAAAGTTATTCTTTGACGTTCCCCCAGGGGAACTATCTGGGTAGACCCACTGAAACTGAAAGTGGAAAATGGGTCAAAGTTCAGAATTAGAATTTTAGGCTCTGTGACTTTGAAAATGTTTGCCGTAATTTAATGACTGATCTGTGAACAGACTTCAATATGAAGTGTCCAGACTGTCTGCAGCTCCATTTAAAAGGTCACTCTAGATGCATTTAGTTCAGTCTTAAAGTCATTTTAGCCTCATCTTCTTCAAATATACGCATCCTCGCCAAGACCTAATGGTGACAGACTGTCAGAGTAACACGGATGACCTTTTATTTAAATACTGTTTGTTACATCAACATACAGCAAATGTTTTGGAGGAACCGATTCACTTAGTTGGAAAGATGGAGACTATAGATTTTACTGAGCTAATAATAGATCTGTGATGTAACTACTGTCTTCCTTATCATAAAATGAGTGAATGAATGACTGTAAAAGTGGTTACTTTAACTGGAATATGCTAACTGATTTCAGTGTTTGTAAAACGTATAGTATGACTGACTCGCTCTGCTCTAAACTATGACTTTATGAATGAGGAAATAAACTGGCATGTCAAATAGCTGTCCACAGAATGTGCTACCATGGTAACAAGGTTGAAGTGAGCTCTTCCTAGAACAAAGCATTTCCCTTTCATCTCAGGGTTAACAAAGTCAGAATTGTTAGCCATACTTGATTCCTGATATAGGGCCCCAGTGTTAACGTAATGCCAGGGTCTTTCCAAGAATGGTTGCATTGCATTAATGCAGTCCAGGACCTACATGTGAACCTTTTTTTTTTTTTTTTTTTTTTTTTTTTTTTAAAAAAAAAAAAAAAAAAAAAATACAATTTTAAAAAAAAAAAATAAAAAAAAATAAAAAAAAAGAAAAAAAAAAA
>VURO01038287.1:0-18265 GCA_015108175.1 Pelvicachromis taeniatus
TTATTACACTGAACTGGAACTGTCGGCTAGCGAACCTGCTAACTGTGATTTTCTGGTTTTTTACTTCCTCTCCTGGAGAGTCGGGCGGAGAGAAGTTTCAGGGAGCACCACTCGTGCACTGGGCTACCACAGACAAGGAAACACTCGGGAGCAAAGGAGGAGCACAATTGGGAACTGCATTATTTGTGAACTGTTGGAATATGTTTTGGAGCACTGTAAGTAAACGCACTGTCTTTTCACCTCAGTCTAAAAACCGCGCCTGGGTCCTCTTTCCCTCTCACTTCCGCGACAATTCCATCTGAGACGGGAATAAGAGTCGGTCTCCAACAATCGCCGGTCTCTTTTAAATGCTGGGCCAGCCGGATAATTTTTTGAATAAGCGCCCGGGCTACTAAAGGAAGATATACGGTATTCTCAAATCTACCTCTCTATTAATGAAAATATGGTAGGCTGTGTCTGTTAAGCCTGTTTTTCTTTTATATATAAGCACGTTTTCCTCAGGAGTTGAAAAACAGGGTCTGCAGAGCCAGAATAAGTTGTCTTTTCATTCAGATTCTGGAGAACTATCTCTAAATGTCAATGTGATGCCCTCCATACCTCCTCATGCTTTGAAACAGAAGAAACGCTGTTCCCAGGAGAAGCATGATGTTTCATTGAATGTGCAGACTCTTGTGGCATTTTGGGGTGAAATAATAAATGCAGTTCGAGTATCAAAGACACCCCCAAGAGGTAGACAGGAAAAAAAAGTTTGTAGGAAAGAAGATTTGAAAAAGGTCAGTGAAAGTGTTGCTTTAGGGGCGGTGTGAGATTGTGAGTCTCCAGCTGTTTTCATCTGTCTTCTGGAGGAGAATAGAGAAGGGAAGGCCCACGGGATACACAACAGCAGAGAAAGGTGTGTTAAATGTAGGGCAGAACTGGTTCCACTCCAAAAAATAAGGTGTGTGTTATAAACCGTCATGTGATGAATAGGAATACCCCTTTTGGCTTATATGTAGTTACTGATGGCTTTTGCGTCCATGACCATCTGCACCACAACCCTGATGTGATTTAGACGTCAGGAGCTTATTCCCCACAGACACACAGCAGGACTAGCCGAGACCTCATTAATCACATCAAGGGTTTCAGTCAGGTCCTGTACACAAATCACACACATAAACATTAAAATGAAAGTTATGGCTTTTGGTAGTGACCTCATTAGCAGCATGGCAGTCCATTACTCACATCAATGGTAACTTCCATTTATTTCTGTCTCGCCACATCCATGTTACGGTTTCTTCTTTTTTTTCCTTAAACATGTTCCCTCACAAGTCCCCCTAAAGTGATGATTGATGGCATAGCAATCATTGCAGAAAGTAAAGGGATTCAGTGCACTTCTCTTCCAAAAGCCTTCATTCACAATTGTGGGATTCTGTCATTCATTACTCAGCATCCTTAAATGTAGCAGAACTTCTAACTTAAACTACCGTAATTTCCGGAGTATAAGCCGCTACTTTTTGCACAAGCTTTGAACCCTGCGGCTTATTGTCCGGTGCGGCTTTTCTAAGGCTTTTTCATGATTTTTGTGACATCGTAAGAGGATTTGTTTTGGTTTGTTCCGCCATTTTGCCTGGCAAAAAGGCATGTGATCAGACATGGAAAAGAGTGTTGGTCACATGTCCATCCGCCAGCCAAAGTAGTGCCGTACAAATTGGCGCGAAAAAGAGACTAGATTAGCAAGCTGGCTCTTGCTGGCCCTGTACCCATATCCGCAGCAGGTCTCCAAGGTGAACAGCCTCTGGTATGTTAGAACAAGGCAGCTAAGGGAAGTCGGCAAGTCAGATCGGTAACTTCGGGATAAGGATTGGCTCTAAGGGCTGGGCAGTCGCTCCACCAGCTCCACCGCTAGCTAGCGGCGGGCTAGTAGCGGCGGGCTAGTAGCGTCGGGCTAGTAGCGGCGGGCTAGTAGCGGCGGTGCACGACCCGCGTCGCGCCGAGTCTGCGGGAGCAGTCGCTCTGTTGCCCTCCACCGACAGAAGCGCGTTGCGTGTCCCGCCTCGCGGAGCTCGGATATCTGCGGCGTGTTGCACGACGTGGGTTTTCACGGGGCGGTGTCCCATAATGAAAAGAATGGGTTCCAAAACAGACATCTCTTTCCTGACAATCCCCTTTGTGTATATTCTCTTCTATATGATAATTAAACATTAAAACACCTCCGGCTTTTAGTCCGGTGCGGCTAATGTAGGAACAAAATAGGATTTTTTCATAATTTCAAGTTGTGCGGCTAATATTCAGGTGGAAAACACGGTATATCACTTCACTATCGAGTTGCATATATAATGGGAAGTGCGTAGTGGAAAGACTACATGTCTTTCCTACGTCTGTATATACATATTTATGTATATATAACGTATAAACCACGTCACCTTCCTACCAGACCCTAGAGAGCTTACCATCTGAAGTCTTTGCTTTGCAGGAGGATATTATAGACTACTCATGGAAAAAGCAGCTGAATGGGGACTAGTTAAAAAAGAGATGTGCACCTCTGTGAGTCCTCAATGCTCATTGAGAAGAGAAGCAAACTGCATCAGATAATGGAGTTGTCCATTAACCCTTGACTTGTAGCTTTTTAAGTCTCCTAAGGGTGTCATAATGGCAATCGTCATGCTGTGGTTCTTTTAGATGTCATTTGTGCAAGCTTATTATCAAAAGCTTGGGATGCTGTGTGGTTGTGATTCAACCTTGTGTTTTAACCGGACGTTAACTAGTAGTTCAATCCCAAGCTCCTCTGGTGCGTCAAAATTCTTTGTGCACGATACTGAACCCCAAATGCATCCATCAGAGATGGGTGCGATACTTTTAGACTTTAAAGGCTTAAAATAAAGCACTATGTGGATGTGTATGAATGTGGCTTGATAGAAAAGGGCTTGTTGTGTCTCACCTCCTTTAAAAACATCTGAGGAGACCAGTTGTAGTCTTTGAAAGTGAAATGTTCCCCCATTTTTATAAAATACAAAAAGCTGTGTAACAGTTAGGGCTTTCTTTATTATTAGCACACTACAGCCCAGATTTACTAACAGTACTAACAGTACTAGCACTAACAGTGCAAAACCCGCTTTTGCCTATAAAAAGCTTCTGTCTGGATTTACTAAAGACTTTGCAGTATCAATTTTGGCAAACAGCATTTTTGTGGTTGATCGTTTATAGCACACAATTTCTTCAAGTTGGGAAATAAAATATTTGAAAGACAAACAAGTGCATACTGGATGCAAGCCAATTATTGGCCCCATCCCTTATATTTAGATTGAAAAAAATATTTCAATATTATCCGCAAAGATGAAATCCCAAATTTTATTCTGTTCATAAGTTGTTAAACTATTTAAAGATGTAGTCTGTTTTACAAAGTGGTGAACATCTTTACTCAGGTCTTGAAATGCTATTTTTACCCCCAGTTTATACTAGATTGTTGCCAGTAAATGTAATGAGTTTTAAATGATGTTCAGATCACTGGAGTCACATTTTACACAGTGTGTTTGAACGACTTTGGAAAAGTTATCTTATGAAGAGTAAAACAGACGAAATGAGTGAGCCAATCCAGAAACCAATTTTGATAAAACAAATTTTACAGTCAGTCAAAAACAGCTGGTGACTGATAGAAGCATCCATCTAATGGACACCTGAGCCATCCAAAGGGAAAGGCTCATCACTCAGCCATCATGCTGCTCAACATGGATTTGATGATTATTATTTGCCTGTTTGCGATGCAGTCTCATGTGTTGACCTAAAAAGCAAGGAAATGGATGCAAATTTGTTTTAATGAGAGCTCATTAATTATTGGGAACAAACAAACAAACTCAAACATATTTTCCATTCAGTCATAATGCTGTGAGTTCAACTTGTTCTGAACAGTGAAAATGATATGCGATGACGCTAAAAGCACTTGGATTACTCCTAGTACAGATAAATGTGTTTCATTCTGATGGTAATAAATGGCCAGACATTTCAGCATCAACTCTCCATTCTGTCAGTGAAAAAAATAAAATGTGTTTGTGCAACATAACAGACATGAAGACACTTTAACATTAGGCTTAGTGCTAGGCAAGCACATTCAGCAAATGTGCTCAAATTGGCAAGGAAGAGGTTGCCTGTTCCTAGAATGATCTCTTTCTTGATAGTAGTCCGTCATTCCCACCCAGGCATGATTCCAAGGGTCAAGGAAAGACTGACCTGACATACATGTTTGCCACAGCTAAATGGATGTACTCCAAATCTTATGAGTGCCAAGTCTCCTCTCTATTAGCAATAACTATGAGTAAAAGCCTGGGTAATGCTGCATGTCATTTATCCTTCCTTTTACATTGGTTCACTAGTTATTTGTTAGGGTTAAGTGGATAATAGTACGGTGGCCCTGAGAGGCCAAATGGACTGCAACTTCAGAAAACACCTGCAAAAAGAAAAATGCTGCAAAAAGAAAAACACCTGCAAAAAGAAAAATTCTGCAAAAAGAAAAACGCTGCAAAAGCACACAAGACACAACGGAAATGTTTCTGGGGAGACAATAACCCGACGGACCAGTTGCACGAACCAAAACATGCTAACAATTGTGCTGGGACTGGGAGACACTTCAAGGAAGTGGATTATCTTTGTATGTATATTCCAGATATCTGTAGTATTATAAGAATCATGAGATTACACATTTACCTCTCCTCCTCTTCTTTGAAGTGTCTCCCAATCCCAGCGCAATTGTTAGCATGTTTTGGTTTGTGCAACTGGTCCGTCGGGTTATTGTCTCCCCAGAAACATTTCCATTGTGTCTTGTGTGCTTTTGCAGCGTTTTTCTTTTTGCAGGTGTTTTTGAAGTTGCAGTCCGTTTGGCATCTCAGGGCCACCGTATAATAGTAATGTGTAAGCCACATCTTGATGGCTCAAATATGAGTATTGGACTCATGATGGATATCTAAGGAGTCAAAACCTAGAGCCTACATTACCCACAGTGCACTGTTCAATTTAATTAAAACATCTTCTATTATGGCTCTCTTTTCAATCTCTTATACAACTGCAAAACTGACTTCTATTTGTTCCCACCCTGTCCCTGTGTGTGTCCGTGCATGCTAGATTAATGGGATTACTTAAAAACGGCTGAGTGACATTTCATGGACACGATTGGTCCCTGTTTTTTGTTGTTCTTATTGTGGGTTTGGGCCACTAAAATGCTAAGTATAGACAAAAAGCACAGATATTTTAATTTTCAGAGGTATACTTCATGGTGGTATCTGTACCACCCAGCTCCATGTATCCATTGATCTAAATAAGCAGTTGATATAAGAACTAATGCTATTCTATGTGTTAATAAATGTCTTTTGGTGATAAATAATTACATTTTCAGTCTATATTGAGGTCAGGGTGTTAGGGAGTCTTCTATAAACAGTTTCAGTTCAGAGAGGGATGAACTTCAGAATGCCCTTTACTTTGTTTTGTTTATTTTTTTCTCAGTTTTTGAAATGTCCATTAAATAACTAATAGATTTAAATGAGAGCTTGACCAATACAGGATGAACATCTTGTCCAGAATTTCAATATCATTTAAGAGTTTAGCTTGATGTCTCTGTCTTTTATTTTGTCTCTCCAGCTGAAGAGTACCATTCAGCTCATAAACCTCAAGATAAGCCACGACACCAAAGAGTAAGTTCTTCTGTTTCTGTCAGTTTCTCCTCTTGCTTTGTTAGCCCTGACCCACAGCATATTTAAAGTGACCACTTTGTTCTGCTGTGGCACCCATTGACGTTTTCAGCTGAAATGTCCATTATTGACCTAGAACAAGTAATTACTGCAGGCTTTTTCTTACTTTTTTTTTTTTTGCCTTTGACTTTTGTAGTCACAAATTTTAGAAATGTACCTTCACACCATTTGACAAATCTCTTGTTAGCTTTTGGAGGTGAAGAAATGTGGGAATTAGGGCTCCCTTGAGGCAGTTAGCTTGCACTTCGAAGCACTTCAGCTGCACAAAAGCACTGTCTCCTGTAGCTGTTTTCACTAATTGCATACTCAGACTTTGAAATGTCTTTGCATTTGTATTAAAGTAGAAAATGGCATCAGAGGTTTTTAGGAAAGCATAGTTTGAAAGCACACTGTCTGTTTCAGTTGTAAGTGGAACTGAGATCGAAATGAGCTGAAAAATAAGTTCAGGCCACTTTCCATAAAGCCTCATTTATAGATCTAGTAATGAAAGTCAAATAACTGGCTCAATGCCTTATTAACTCGAAGAAGATGGGACTATGCAATAAGAGTGAAGATAAGAATGCATTAACATGTGAGAAATGGTGAACAAAAATGTATTCCACTTATTTTTCTATAATAAGACGCACTTTCTATAGTAGTGTGCAAAAGTTCTATGGGAAGCGGGTACAGCAATTGTTTGAAATATGTTCAGACATAGGGACATGGAAATACAGTATATAAGGCAAAAACAGAGTTTGCACAACTTGTCTTGGTCAGTCTGACTTTAAAAACAGATTAAATATTCCCCTGAAAATGGTCAGGCACAAGGACTGGACTCAAACGAGTGGAAAACAAAGGAAGCCTAGAGAACTTTTGCTCGATACCACTATAAAAAAGTTACAAGTCTCTTTTTTTGGAAGCAAAATGGTAAGAACCTAAAACTTTTGCGTAGTACTCTACATTAAAAATTGTGTGACACAGCCTGAAAAAAATGCTTTTTAAAATTTACTTAACTGTTAAATGAGAGTTAGACAATTGTCATTCAGCAAAATAAATGTCATCATGAGTAGAATTTCAATGTCTTCCTGATTTAATAGTTCTTAAATGTAAATTTGCTTCTCTCCTTTGAAGCAAAACACGAATCCTTTGACAAACACAGAGACGCTACATCTTCTGGTACAGATGGATTGACCAAGAGAGGTTAAGCTAAAACATGCCAATGAATTCAACACGTTGGAAGACGAATTATCACTAAATGTCTTTTTGCCATCTACACAACAGCAAAGAGCTAAACATGTGTGGATAGAGAGGTTAAAGAAAAGACAGAGAGGTGAGCACAGAACAAAAGGAGACAGAGTGAGAGACGGCGATGGAGTCTAGGAATGACAGAGTGAGAGCACTGGAGACACAGATGACAAAGACTGACAGCCAACCTCCTCAGTCTGACATCTACAGTACACCACAGATCCAGTCCTTTGAATATCAAAACAGGGCAAGGGTTAGAAGAAGTCAGGGGGAGAAAAGAGTTCAGTCCGAAACTTAAGATTTGCTGTCAGTGGAAGCAAGCTGACATCCTGAGCCAGACTGCACACAATCATTGTGATTTTCTTTGACCTTTCGCTCCACACACACACAGAACCACACACATTTACGTGATGTACTTAAAGTAAACTGATCCAGCAATATAGTTTTTTAAAAAGCGTAGTAGTAAAGGAGCACTGATGGCTTTTAAAGTCTCAGTTTTCTTGATTTTTGCTCTATTCTTCTTATTTTCTTTAAAAAAAAAAATGCAGGTGTTGGTAATCCAGGCCTGTGCTGTGAAATACAGTCTTTTAGATGCAAGCCCTATACCAGTTGCTTGTTGGTTTCACCTCAGAGCGTGTGGGTTGTTAACCCTCAGAGTACTCCCTGTCTACCTTTCCATTCTGTTAGGCTTATGGGATTTAAATCTGACATTTTTGTGTATGTGTGCACGTCAGGAAAAACATATACATTTCTGTGCACCGATACACAGGCGAGCTTGCAAACAAATTTCCAGGAATCTTGAATTTGCTGAGCTTAACAGCAGAACTGAAAGCACTTGGTGTAATACTCTACATTTCCAAGCCAAAAGACAAACGGACAGACGGAAAAGGAGACTGACGGAGACAGTCGTGGTTTATGCCTGTGTGTTTGATTTAGCTTTGGCTCAGGCTGTCTGTGCTCTTTCTGCATTCCCATTAGAATGTTGTCATCTGTGGCAGCCCAGAGGATTTGAATGGCACAGGCACGGGGTAATGGGAACACAGGGGATGCAGATTGGCAGGATGTTTTTTTTAACCACCAATTTCATCATCAGAATCACCAGCATTGCGTCTATATTACTTCTGTAAGCACGAAGCCATTCTGTGCCTCGGAGATCGCATAGCACAAAAAAAAATTGATGTTGAAATCCGTCCACACAGCTGGGCTTTTTTTTTTTTTTTTTGTTTCTCCACAATGTTATTTTTTTATAGCACAATTATGACTAATAATGTTAATGATGTATCCATTAACAGTAATAAATTCATGTGTGCTTTTCCTCCTACACTGATTTTTATTAGCTGCAATTACCGGTAATTGTCCACAATGAAATAAAGTTTATGAGACTTCTCAGGATTATCTGACCTTTTTATTGAAAAGGTTTTCTGAAGAATTTATGTGAGTAACTATAAAGTTCATGGTACTTTAGCCTAGCACTAAGACAACACCGCCTTCATTTAAAAGGACTATAAAGTCAATTTTCTGCACCGTGGCAGGTTTTTATTTATCGTTCATTCAGTATCTGTAGTTCAAAATAGAGGTCCAACATTGGTCATTAGTACTAATGTAATAAAAGACCACTGAACATTCTTAGATCAGAATGTCAACTTAGTTAGTGGGCATTATGGCTTCCTTATCTTACAGCCTCTGATCTAACAGTCTTTTAACAGTCCATAATGGTACGCACAAGGTGCCATTCTAATGTACAGTGACTCCCCCCTACAAATCTATCAGCCATACGTGATTTAATTCTGGTAGACCTCCGCTTAATGGCTGTCTCATCAAACAGCATTGCATTACTTTAAGCACAGCTGGTGTTTTTAGTCTCCCTCTGTCCACATGCTGGATTTCCTTCATTGTGCCAGCTCCAAACTGTTTAAGGTGAATTTCATTTTGGGGACAAGGATATTTATGGTAGAGCAAAGACTTTGAAGTTGGGCCTGAAAAACATCTCCGTCTTTGCAGTGCACTGTGTGAAAGTGTACCGTGGCACAGTTTGTGTCATTTCCACCAAATATTCTCCCTCAAACCTCTGAACGGCCAACATTTCCCCACAATGTGCACACAGGGATCAGACACATGCCTATAGACTGTGCACCTTATACTTTTATAGAAATGTTAGTATATCAGACACTGTTACCTCCACACTGATACAACAGCAGGATCATTGTTGCTCTCTAAAGTGAGTTTCACATTTACACATCTGAAGCAACAGCGGTCACTTGACACACAAACAGCATGTGCCAACATTCAAGTTAAACAGATTATACTCTCTTTGTCAGAAGAAAGTATAAAACAGGTTGTTTTTTAACACTATTGATATAGTGTACATTAAATTCTTGTTTACAAGAAGCTTATACTAGTATAGAATGTAAAGGACTGTTGTACTGACCTTGACCTGTATTCGACCTTCATTGCTGCCCATGAGTACCCATTTACTATATCCATAGTTAAGTTGGTATGTGATAAGGCCACAGTGTATCTGTTGGCTGGGACATTTGGCACTTAATATGTGAGACAGTTAAAGATGTTACAGTAGAGCTCTGGACGGACACTCTGACCCTGTGAATGTGGGGAAAAAACAAAAAGGCTTGCTCCAGGTCATGCTCCTGACTTGAGTACTGCCACCAGGCTTGAGCATAAAGGACTCGGCTTTATGCTCAAGACAAAAGTGGAAAACTCCACTTTTGTCTTTGAGCTGTCGCCAGGGACTCGGCTTACTCCACACAAGCGATAATGCTTAACATGAAGTTTTATGCGGAGTTCGGGTTCTGCACAAATGTCCCGTGCTATTTCCGATTTAAATGAGGTTTTATTTTTACACAGACTTAAACAGAAGCAAAAATAAAGGAGTGGTAACTGTCTCTCTCTGGGAATTATGAGCACGGTTCATAATGAGGCCATTTCAAGCGTGTGTACAGGAACCGTTAGAGACAATAATATATAAGATAATCCGTGTCTGTGCTTTGTTCTGTCTTTTCACAGGAGACCAGACACAGTTAAACAGAAGAATGCGTTTCCACCAAACTTCATTCACTCTCTGGACTCCACACACATGATGCTGACATCTCTCCACTGCTATAGGTATTGTGTAATATACTACATACGGTAAATATCTCCAAAGCCTGAAATAAAAGATTCTTTACGTCTTTTGTTGGTGTTACAGAATCATTTTTATAGAGTCGGCTGTTTGCATGATCCCAAATTGGCTTTGAAAAAGTGCAGTCTCATATGAAGTCCATTCATCACCTCAAATAGGCATTCTGTTAATTCATTCCCTCTTCATGACACTCTAATTGGCTTTAAACGGATAAGTGCTGTTGACTTGCTAGGTTTGTAATAAAGTCTTTTTCTTTTCTTTTTTTCCTTTGTCTGTGATGTAATTGCTGCACGTGACCTGTCATAATGCCTTTGTTTCCTCTCTTCTCGTCCCCTCAGTTTCGGTCTGACCTTTGTCTCAGTTCATGACTGTTACTGGACCCATGCGCTCACTGTGGACACCATGAACAAGGTAACACATTAAAGCAGTCAGACTTTTGCTCTCGCCTGTGCAGCTTACGTCGCCACGTTTTTCGTTCGTCTGCTCACAGCTGTTTCCAACGTGTTTTGATCATGTTTATTCAGGGTTTTGTGCTCGCCTTCTTCTGCTGATTAATTAAAGTAAAAACAAAAAAATGAAACGACTGATCATGTTTTGCTTTCTGTAGCTGTAACTGAGCAGTGCTTTTGTTTTTTCTGAAAGCACTGAGACCGGAGCTTCTTTTAGTATTTCTGCAGCCGAAGCAGGTGATAAAAATATTTTGTGCAGCATCTATGACTAGTGCTTCAGTTCTGGGAGAACAGCTTAGTGATGGCAGTAAAACAAACTTTTTTTTTTTTTTGTCACTGCTTTGTACATATACAGGCTGCAGGTAGCACCAGCAGACAGAGTCTGATGTGCTGAATAAATGACTGCCTGGCCCGCCAGCTGAAACTCACTTGTCAGGCCCAGACTGAGACACAGCATAGAATAAAATGGATCAAATTACCATAAGGCCCCAATTTTCTGTAGATGTAGCTTCAGAGCAGTCAGGGTTTTATGTGGAGTTAGAACCAATGGAGCAGTTCCCTCTCACTACATTTATTCCCTCGCATATTCGCCATCTCATCTGTGTGAGTGTACGCCTTCCTCATTACACAGGTAATTGAACACAGTGGCAGACTGGGGGTATTAAATATCTTGGTCAACACCTAAGCACACGAAGAAGAACCTTGTTTTAATGGCAGCTGATTCTTCCTTCACCTGCCAATTTCTCTGTACTATTAAAATGGCACGGATCCTATCAGTGCTGGGTGAGGGGTGGGGTACGCCTCTGATTCACTGTGAAATGCACCCACAGATAAGAATAATTAAAAGTTTGACAAAGCTGATTTAAACAACATAATTGATAAAAGTAACACATAAAGGAAGGAAGGTTTTATTATAGCTCTTCTGATGCGTTCAGAGATATAAACCTTAAAAAGGTGATGTGGATTTGGGGGGGGGGGGTTGTCCTCCACTTTGTTTTCCACTGCGATACTATTACAACACAGACATACAATATTAGTAGCTCGTCTTTTCCTGTTATGTTTTAACTTTAATAAATTGTATCCACTCTACCTTATTTTTCAGTACATTTGACAGAAATCGGTTTTGAAACAGAGATGGAGATAACATACAGACAAGGCAAAGTTGTTTAAGCTCTTGGAGCTGGTCCATTTGCTAGATTTGGCTGCATCCCTTTATAATTTTTTTCTTCTGTGCTCCATTCATTGTTTAGTTGGTCAGCAAGCCAGAGGAGTCTCTGTTGGTCAAGCGTTCAAACTGAACTAACTCAAAGTGCACTTCTCTCTGCCTCGTCCTCCCGCCAGGTTTGTCGGGAACAGTTTGTCGCCCTGCACAGCCAGCCAATCCTTCAAGAGCTGTCCAACTTCCTGCTTCAGAAATACTGCACAGGAGTCCCGTGAGTTTACACCCACACGGAGAAGCACTTTTGACTGTGCTCGTACACACAGATCCCAGGAGCGCTACTGTGGTTGCTCAGGCAGCAAAATATTTGTCATACACTATCAACATTTCAGTGGAATATTATGTAATAGCTACGAGTTCATATTTTCATACCTATCTGCGGTCTGTCACTCTTTTTCTGTTTGACTTGTTCTTACATAACAAGCCATCATTCTCACGAGTCTCTGCGTTTTTGCTAAATTGTATTACCTTTAATGAGATCTTTATGATATTTGTGATATGCGCCACCACAGACTGAACATATTGAGCTGCTACATGTGCACAGGTTATAAAACAGAAGGTAGACAAACATGAGAGGGCTTCATAGCCTCTAATCTCAGGGTTTTGTGTCCCTGTTTCTACATGACATTAGATACAACATGATTCTCTCTCCCTATGTCTGTCTTACTGTCCTCCCTCCAGGGTGGGTCATGCTCATCATCTGTGTTTTCTCTCTCTTTGGAATAATTGGACACCTTTTCCAAAGCCTCCACTTCCACAGCAGCTCACCCTTTTTTTTGCCTCTCTTACCATTATTACGGCCGAGTTTCACGAGAACACATTTTTCATTCTAGGATGTGTCAGAGGAGAGGAAATGTTGAACTACAGAGGCATTTTGGGTTTCTTTATTCATCAAAATATAGAAGTTATTTTTTTTCCAGTATCAAAAAATACCCCCTGCTCACCTCTGCACAAATGTATTTTGCTGTGTGGAGTTTTTATGCAGAGTATAAAGTTGCTCTCACATCGATCTGCAGAATGACAAAACTCTCTCATTGCACAGACAAAGAGAGTGGACTTTACAGCAGCGGCAATGAGACCTTCTTCCCAGTAGTTGCATTTTAAACCAAAAATATATTATATATTCAATTAGTTTTGTTTTTGTTAATAAGGTAGAAAAGACAGATAAGAGTGAACAGCAAAGAATTGCATTTGAAGAAAATGTAACGTGCATCTTCCTTTGACTTTGTACTCCTATAGAGACAAAAGCACATTTTTCTCTGAGTTAACTTTATTACTCTCCTCTTTGTGGCAGGACTGAAGCCAAGAGAAAAAAGTACCAGGAGTATAGAAGGCTGATGCTGCTGCTGGCCAAAGTGCCCCAGACAGGTCAGTTTGAATGAGGCTGTGTGGCTCCCAAACACCTGGGCATGATGGAGTGTTTACAAGGACAAGGTACAGGGCGATGGGGTTTGTTCCTAATTGGGTAGAAGAGAGCTTGTACAGGTATAGCTTAAAGGGCCATCCTGGTGGACTGTATGAACTGGATCCATCCACAACTCTTGCTTTATAATTGTAGAGTTGGATGCTGTCCATACATGTCAGTACTTGGTCATATAGCATGATTTGGTCTCAGAGTATTCTACGTTTTTAAAAACTAAATAACTAGAAAAAATAAGTAAAAACTAATAATGAAAATAAGCTTATGTCATTGTGTGTCGTAACCGGCGTGGCCACCAGCAGGTCCAGCTTCCTCACTTTACCTTTTGATGTCATTTGTGTTTCTATTCATTGTTCTGCTGAGTGGCGGTGGTGCACAGAGTCGGTCTCTCTGTCTCTGCCTGTCTGTCAGGTGGATGCAGGATTTGCTGTTATGTAACCTCTTGCTCTGTCTCCATCTGTACACTTCTGATCTGCTTGCCACTGACAGCTGGGTTGTACCAATTGATTGCTGTTAATTGTGTCCCTCCTCTGCATAATCAGCTTATGTGGCTGAGACCGGCCAGGTGTGCACCTCAGGCGCCTGTGTTCCTGAATGCCCGCTGTTTTCATTTCAATAGCAGGCCCCACTAAATGTGGAGTATAATCTTTGCTATAAAGGATCTGAAACGTATTATTATCACCTTTCAGCATGCGTGTAATGAAGAGCATCAGTTGATGAGGCGTATCTACGGCTATAAATTTTGGGGTTTTAGAAAAAGCTGGAGGGAGAACTCGATAACCTGTGAATGTTTTACCAGCTGGAGTCTAAGTTTGGGAATAACTGATTTGCCGTCTGTAATAATAATGGCGGTTGTCAGCTATTCTGTGTGTGTGTGCTGGGCTTGCTTTGTGCTTTTTTTACTACAAAAGTTGCGTAGTGGTAACAATATGAAATGGTTGTGTTTTTGTGCATTGGTGCAGTATCTTTTTTTAAAGAAAAAAACAAATAATAAAGACAATAAATTATTATAGCTAGTTTATGGGGCAGCTTGGATGCCTACTAAGAGGGCAGCAAGTATCCAAACATGAATGAAGGAACAACAAACTGTAGTGATATCTATGGTTTGAAAAATATCAACATATGAATTAGTTGGTTAATATATTATCTTGATGTCAGCATGTTCCAGCTATAATAAGCCTTTTCACTCTTCACTTTTTGTGTCCTTTCCTCAATAATTTATACAGCAGCTGCTTCTGGTGTACCTAACTGTCAGAGAGGCAGAGAGCACTCAAGGCTAAGCAGAGAGTGCAGGACAGGACCTTATTCAGACCTAAAATTAGCAGTCATGTGGTTGGAAAATTTACTTGTGCTCTTTAATTTGAAAATTAAAGTTCCACTTAAAAAAACCCACTTAAAAGAATAAATGTATCCCCTTCTTCTGTGGCATAAAGGTTGTACTTGGTCTTTTAGAACAGTTTGTTCAGATTTATTTAAATTCTATTGCAATTTTGGATGAATCAGAGATTATTTTTAATCATTTGGATTGTGCAGTCCAAAAGCAGTTCCTTATTTTATAATATAAAACCATGTGTTATATAATTTGGCCAATTTGCTCTTCAAGATCATCTTGGTTGCTCAGTGGAAGTTAACCTACTTGCACTAGGTGTTTTCACCCTGGTCCTCAAACTCGTACAGATAGCAAATATATATTTTCTCATTCAAACAGACGCAAATTTGCAAAGTTGAATCCGATTCTGGAATGTGAGTTAAATCTGTGACTGTCAGTGCAGAGTTATAACATCCTGAGGCATCAGGGGGAGGACGTTTAGTGCAAACAACCTAAACTGCGTGAACAGAGTACACTGAAAATGGGTTGTATTGTTTTGGACACACCAACATTATGTTCACTCATTCCTTCATAGCACTTCCTGAAAATGAAAATCAAGTTGAAGTTTTGACACCCGAGAGGATCCAGCAGGCAGTTCAAAGGCACAAGTACAAAGAGGCAGAATGGAACTTGAATGAGCTAAAAATGGTGCCTGTTCTGAAAACGACGCAGACTTTCACAAGAAGTTTGTCTTGACCAGGAGACAAATTTTCATTTGTCTCCTGCTCACATTGGGGAAAAATGCCCAAACCACCTAATATTTTTGTTTATTACCAGATGTTATGCTGAGATGTTAAACTTTTCCCTTATCGTGCAAATACACTGGCAGCTTAACTTTAGCTAATTGTTGCTGTTTTTCATACATTTATTTTAATTCCCAATCCAAAAGTAGCTCACAAATGCTCCTTTAATAAAGTAATTGTGATAGCTCGCACTGCCTTTAATGTGTTCCCGTGGAAACTAGCTCTGTGAGAATGATTCGATTGGAGGCGATCGTGCTTGTGTCTACACTAAGTCAGTGTTACGCTAACAGTTCACCAAATGAAGCAATACTATGTGGTTCTTTTTGTTTTTTTCATGTGTTTTTATGTAGGTCATATAATTTGTATAACTACTGTCCAGTGACTAAATGTGCTTTGACACATTGCGTCCTGCCTCTTCAGGTGATTTTGATCTCCAGCGGGTGAAAGAATCCACTTATTTCTTCAGCTGAGAGCTTCGTGAGAGCGAACCAGTAGAAGGAGATGAGTGGAATTGACAGAGTGCAGCAGGGAGGCTGCAGGCTCCAGGGTCCCTACCGGCTTTGTCTTCCGCAGACATGAGGACATTGATCCAGCCGCACCCTGCCTGCCTCCTGGTCCTCATCCTGGCTGGAGCTGCTGGAGGCGTTCGCAGCAAACTCGCCTTATTAACTCTCTGCTAGACTGATGGGAAAATGGTGGGATACTCATCCATGTGAAAAATGTGGGAATAAGCATTGCATGGAAATGCTAAGACTTCAAAAATGGAAAAGTACTTCTCTTAGTAGACTCTACCTGGCCATATTCAGGTTTGTGTGAGTGTGGGTGGGAGTGAGTGAGTGAGTGAGTTCATTTGCGATACTGAATCTAATGTGAACTGTGCCAGTCTGTCCATCACTCAAATATTTTTGCTACTCAAGCAGACTGAGCAAATAAAATTTTCTACCTACAGTCTGTTATTGTGGATGATTGCTTGTGTGTGTGTGTGTGTGGGCGGGCGTGCGTGCGTGTGTGTGGGCGTGTGCGTTTCTGCTGGTATCATGATGTAAAGATTTCCACTGAGCACCGACCTGCCTCTGCAGCCCCTCCCTCTGAATGGCTGAAACATGTTGTCTTCTTCGGAGGACGTTTAAAGAAGAGACATTTGGAAGATGTGTTTTAACGTAAAACCAAGATATGACCGGATGAGTCAGGGTCTCTGAGATGGACCCATGATATTCTCACCTTCTTGGAGTAATTAAGCACTTGACGGTTGCCCTAAAATAAACACGCTTCTTAAAATGTCTCCTTACTTATTCAAAGCTTCAGTCAAACATTTGGTATTCCTAGTGTGCTTAAACAGGATGAAGCGGGCTGCCTGTTATTTAATCGTATCTGCATATTTCAGTGCGATTGTGTAGACCGTTAGATCAAGGCCTCCTTTTAGATGTACCACAAAGGGTTTGCAGGCTTCACTAATCAACTCAGATCTTATTTTTCTGGGCCAGTGCCACATCTAGAAATAAAAATAGCAGAAGTGCTATCTGATCATTGCTGGAAACGTTACAGCAGTTTCAGACAAAAGGTGCCATTGATGTTCAAAGGCAAATGTAGGCTTAGCCAAACAACGCTGGCTGAGTGGCAGTGTAATGAAATGGAAATGATCTTTGAGGGGGCATAAGTAGTGTGTGTGCTGATTGGACTGCAGGTTTTTTTTAAGCATGTAATTTGTATGTCAGCGTACACACAGAGATTCTCCTCATGTTTCATGTGCTCGAGATATTTCGTTTATCAGGCTTTAAAATTTATTTATTTTTGGCGTTTTTTTGGGGGGGATGCCAATTAATGTTGACAAGTACTATAAGAAAAGTTAGTTAAACGTTTATCTTTTAAATATATTATTAGAATTTATCAATTGGTGGTTCTCAAACTGGAGGGTGCAGAGCCACTGCAGGTGAGGTGTGTCTGTAAAACTAAGCTGAATATGATTTTTTATGGCAAATATGAGTTTGATGGTTCTATGTTTATTTTTCTAAAATTCATAAGAAAAAGTTTGAAACCCCTGGTTTGATCAGGGAAATAAAGTTTTTCATTTTGAGAAATGAGCATGTTTGCTGTCTTGTAAATGGTGTTAAGCTAAGCTAACCTGGTGCTGTTAGGTATTTATAGCCAGCACACCTTAAGAATAAAAGTGAAATTTACAGTACTGTGCAAAAGTCTTGCATCCAAGGTGCCAGACTTTCTGTAACTTTTTAAAGTGGTCCGGAGAAATAGTTCTCCAGTCTTTCTGAGGGTCTTTAAAAGTTTTACTTTTCAGTTATTTTCAGTCCAGTCCTTAAGTCACTATAGTAAAAGTAATTTGAATGTTATTTCAATAGCACCTTTCAAGATAAATGACACAAGTGCTACGAAAGCAGCAAAATACCAGAACAGAGTCTGGGGGCCACTGTTGTAAATGCTACTTTAGTTTTTAACCTCATATGATGCACAATCAGTAGACTCATTCAAGCATAAAAAAAAACTCCTAACTGAAAGAATGAACCAGTGTTGTATCTAAATGTAATCTGGCAACTTTCCAGTTGTAAACTGTTACTAGTAGTCGCTCACAAAAACGCATCACTACTTCTCATTTATTTAGTTGAATTTATGAAAAATGCCAAAAATAACAGTTTGACAGGTATAGAATTGTATTTTTGGGTAATTCTCAAAGAGCTACTAGATGAAAACTTGGCATACCGTATATCTTCCTTTAGTAGCCCGGGCGCTTATTAAAATAAGTATCGAGCCAGCTCGGCGTTTAAAAGAGACATGGGGTTATTGGAGACCGGCTCTTATTCCCGTCTCAGACTGAATTGTCACGGATGTGAGAGGGAAAGAGGACCCGGGCGTGGTTTTTAGAATGAAGTGAAAAGACAGTGTGTTTACTTACAGTGCTCCAAAACGTATTCCAACAGTTCACAAATAATGCAGTTCCCAGTTGTGCTCCTCCTTTGCTCCTGAGTGTCTCCTTGTCTG